>CABHPQ010153379.1:46250-62034 GCA_902168405.1 Peromyscus aztecus | reverse complement strand
GCTTTGCACCTTTCCTGGAACTTGCTTTGTAGACCAGGCTGGCCTCGAACTCACAGAGATCCACCTGCCTCTGCCTCCTGAGTGCTGGGATTAAAGGCGTGCTCCACCACCGCCCAGCGAAAGGTTTTAACTTTAATGCAATGAGACTATATACAACAAAAAAAGTTATCAGATAAGAATTAGATTTACAATATTCAGTCCATTTGTGTTTAGCAAATTCAGAGAAAACACTCCACCATCCATATCATCTTTGTGACTCCAAAGTTTTATACATAATTTGCTTTCTATCATAACTAAGGAAAAGTGCAACTATGACTATCTAGTCTTTTTTTATTCAAGTTCTCTGTGTAGCCCTGGCTTTCCTGGAACTCACTTTGTAGACCAGGCTGGCGAACTTAAAGTGATCTGCCTGCCTCTGCCTCTTGAGTGCTGGGATTAAAGGTTTGTGACACCACCGCCTGGCTAAAATTTTAATCAATTAATCAACCTACGTAGATACTGTTAGTTATTTGGCGGCGCTCTTACCCTGTGAGGAAATGTCACAAAACATGACAGAATCCACTAACAAGAGTTTTATTAAGATAAGAGAGACAGACAAGTGCTCAGGCCTGTGGAAGAGACACGTGTGTGGAGAAGAAGAAGAAAGCCGGGAATATGGCACTGGCTTATAAAGGCTGGGTGGCGCATGTGTACACAGGTCGATGTGGCTACTCCACACATGCGCGTAGACCACATGGTTGTGTTGCCCGCTCTTATGCAACCACACAAAGCCATGGGGTCCTGGTCATGTGAGACACCTTGGCCCGGAAATGGCTATTTTGACCCGGAACTGGCTAGGCAGAAGTGTCTAGGTCTGCCGGACATGCCCAACCATGGGGGCGTGTTGTGAATCTATCAGATACAGCTTCTTCTGAGGAATTCTCATTCATACATGCTCACTGTAGTTTGAGAGGAATCAAGTCTAAGGCTAGTTCTTAGGCAGATGCCTGGGGGTTGGATTGCCTAAAAGCACAGACTGTTCCCAGTGCCCAGTGTGGCAGAGTCCATGGATGCTCAGGCAGGCCTGCCCGGAGTCTTTGTTGTGAGCTTATCTGTATAACAAAGCATCTTACCTGGGTCACACCCTGCTATAGACTGCAGGGGCATGGTGGCTCAAAGGACATTTGGGTCCTCCTAACCTTGGCTCCTAGGAAGACATTCCAAGCACCATGATCCTAAACTGGCTCTAACTGACAAGTTCAGAGTACAAAGCCTCATATCTCTAAGGCCACAGTGGGCATCAAGGAGGGAAGCCCTCTAGCCACACACAGGACTAATGTGCTTTACACAAGAAAAGGGCACATCACATATCTGGAGTTCATGGGGCATGCAGTGGGATGGGTGCCAGCTTCAAATTCAGCTGGGCTATTTGGAATGTCTCAATTCTGTATCAAAAGACACCTGACTCTAGCTTGAGGACCTAGCACACACATGTGTTTTAGCAGCTAAATTGTCACAGCTTGCAAACACATATAAATTATTAGTTTCTGGGAGGCCAGTCCCAAGTTTAGAAACAGTACCTGTAGGCAGAAGTTTCTGTCCTGCCCGTCGCTCCCAAGTAACCACACAGAAACTTATTATTAGTTATAAACGTTTAGCCAATAGTTCAGGCTTGTTACTAGCTAACTCTTTCATTATAAATTAATCCGTATTTCTTATCTATGCTTTGTCACATGGCTTGGTGCCTTTTCTCAGCACAGCATGCTCATCTTGCTTTTCTTTGCTTCTGCTCACAACTCCCAGACTCTGCCCTTCTTCCCAGCATTCTCTTCATTTGGCCCTCCCACCTAACCTCTGCTTGTCCACCTATTGGCCACTCAGCTTCTTTATTAAACCAATGACATACATTCACGTAGTGTAAAGGGATATTCCACAAGTACTACCAAGCTTCTACTTCCATGCTCAGGAATATCAATGTCCTTAAGTCCAGTGAGCTTCAGGAATGCCATCTGTTTACTCATTAGAATTTTGTAGCATATTGGAGGCTGGAAAAAAAAAACAGAAAACAACCAAGAGTCTACTTATATTTCTGGGATATTCTAAAGGAAAGCTGCAGCATTTCTGTGATTCTGTGTCTCAGTATATGAGAGGCTCTTTGTGTCCCCAAGTAATCCCCAGTGGTCAGAAGACCCAGGTTGGGACAACTTACTATTCATCAATTACTCAAGATAGAGAGCAGCCAAGCCCAACATGGCTTCAGTCTTCCTTCTGGAAGGAACTTCTGGTCTCTTCTAGGGAGGCCAGAGGCTCAGGATGAACAGTTTGTGGAGATTGGCCCTGTCCTTCCTTACCCTACCGAGGCCTCCAGCATTTAGGGCAGTGCCTGGCAAGCTCCCAAGGCATGTTGAGAAGAAGGGATGCCATGTATCTGGGAAGCTAGCCAGGCAGATCTATACCACGTGAAGTTAGGGCCTGACCAGATCCTAGGACAAGCCTGCTGTGAGGTGTCCTGTGGCTTCCAAAAGACAAGCCCATGTCCTGACCTGTTGCCTGCAACTATGATCTTAGTTGGATAAGTTTTTATAGGTGAGGACACAATTCCAAGGACTGGTCAGGCAGGGAGGGGTTCATCTGAAGACGGTGGCAGACTAACTTAAGCAGCCTCAAGCCAAGGACTGGGAGTTCCTAGAAGCTGGAAAGGGAGGAGAGACCCTCTGAGCCACTGAGAGACCTAGATTTAGTCACACTTAGGCTCAGACTTCTAACCACTAGAAGGGCAAGACAGTAGATTCCTGATGGGTTGAGTCCCACTTTGTAGTCATCTGTTACAACCGTTCAGGCACTCTTTTTACAAAGAGAAAACACCTCCCTTTGATTTTCTGTGCCTCAGTTTCTACTCAGTGTCAAAATCACTAGAACTTCAGTCTCTTCCCAGCACAGACTTTGGCTCTCATAAAGAGGACATGGCACCATCTAAACCCCAAGATTCAGGATGCCCACACCCCCCCAGCTTTCTGGGACAGCATTGCCACTCTAATGAGAGCTAAGCACTCAGCAATTGGAGGGTCGGGAGATACCGGCATGAATTTCTAGGAGGGGACTGTAGCAGGAATCTTAAATGGTCTTATTAATAAAATCAAACCTGAGGCCAGTTATTGGGGTGAAGCTGGAAGATCAGAGAAGCAGAACAAGCCACAGCTAACCTCACCTGGCCAACTTCTCAGCTGGTCTTGTTTCCTCAGACTGGAAGCTTCTGTGTCCTTATATCCGAATGGCTCTCAGCTGAACTGGTGCTCGAAAACCTGAAGCTTAACCAGCTAAAAGCTTAACCAGCCAAATGCTTCTAGTTTCTGGTCTTCACGCCTTATATACCTTTCTGCTTTCTACCACCACTCCTTGGGAGTAAAGGCATGTGTCACCATGCCTGGCCATTTCCAATGTGGCCTTGAACTCACAGAGATCCCAGATGGATTTCTGCCTCTGGAATGCTAGGATTAAAGGTGTGAGTGCCACCATTTTCTAGCCTTTGTATCTAGTGGCTGTTCTGTCTCTGACCCCAGATAAGTTTATTAGGGTGCACAATATTTTGGGGAACACAATACCACCACAGGGGACTGCAGGCATATCACCCACAGAGCCTGGGAAATCGGTGTGGTGGTGTTTAAGGTGGAGGAAAGAGAATCAGGAGCTCTTGGTCAGGCTCAGTGTTAAGAGAACTCACTGGCTGCTCATCTAGGGAGCCTAGGTTCAGTTCTCAGCATCTGCAGGATGGATCAGTAACTCCAGTTCCAAGGGATCCAGCATCCTCTTCTGGCCTCCACAGGCACTGTATATTCATAGTGTACAAACGTAAGTGCAGGGAGAAAAACCCATGCGCATACTTTTAGAAAAAAAAATTTTTTTTTTAAATTTCAAGATCATCCTCAGCTACATAACAAGTCTGAAGCTAGCCTGGGCTATAAGAGATTCTGACAAAGAATTCCCAGCATGCTACTTACAGAGCTGAATCTCCTCTCCTGAAACACGCAGTGAATTTAGGCTCCCTGGGGCAGTGGACGAAGAAAGAACTGGAAGAAGAAATGTCTTCAGTGCATAGCAAACTCACACTTGTGTTTCCAGAACCTGGCAACATAGAGCTGAACCGCTGTCTGGGGAGGGGGTTTCAGGAGCCTCCTTAACCCATCCCTCTGTCCCCTGCTCCATGCTGGGGGCACCCTGGAAAGTGCTCAGTGCCACCTTGACCCCCTTATCCTGAGATGCTGCTGGCACTATTCGGGGCTGTTCTATCCTCAATGATAAAGCCAGAGCCTTGTCAAACACACTGTCTCTCCTGAGACCGAGGAGGTGGCTCAGAGTGAATATTGCTCTTGTAGAAGACCCCAGTTTGGTTCCCAACACCCATGTCAGGCAGCTCACAACAACCTGTAATTCCAGCTCCAGGGCAT
Organism: Peromyscus aztecus; assembly: GCA_902168405.1. NCBI lineage: Eukaryota > Metazoa > Chordata > Mammalia > Rodentia > Cricetidae > Peromyscus > Peromyscus aztecus. The sequence continues at coordinate 57,610 of CABHPQ010153379.1, read as the reverse complement.
CTGATGCTTTGGTTTCTGGGCACCTACACATATGTGGTGCGCGCGTGTGCACACACACACACACACACACACACACACACACACACACACATACACTTCTCATGGATACACAGACTGCTCTAGGTTGTTTTGTTTTGTTTTTCAAGACAAGGTTTCTCTGTATAACAGCCCTGGCTGTCCTAGAACTCACTCTGTAGACCAGGCTGACCTCGAACTCAGAGAACCTCGTGCCTCTGCCTCCTGAGTGTTGGGATTGAAGGCGTGCACTGCCACTTCCCAACATTCACTCACCTCTTTTTAAAACACACCGAATGGCGGCGATGACAGCAGCAATGATGATGATGACAGCAGCTATGACAACTACAACAGTCAGAGAGCCAGACAGGCAGAGACAGTGATAACATGGCGTCCCTGGAAGGAGACGGACGGGAGGTTGCTGAGGCAGAGTTGAGCACAGATGATAGCTGTCTTTTTTTTGTTTTTTGTTGTTTGTTTTTTTGTTTTTTTGTTTTTTTGTTTTTTTTGTTTTTGTTTTTTGAGACAGGGTTTCTCTGTGTAACAGTCTTGGCTGTTCTGGAACTCTCTTTGTAGACCAGGCTGGCCTAGAACTCACAGAGATTCACCTGCCTCTGCCTCCCAAGTGCTGGGATTAAAGGCGTGCACCACCACTGCCTGGCGGCTGTCTTTATTAGAGTGACAAACCACAGAAGTTCCTGCTTCCTGTCCAGGCTCAGAGGCCATGGGGTCCTGTTTGGAAGGAGCAAAGAGTGTGCCTCACCAGAACAGCAGCAAGGACTCTGCTCCCCACAGACTGCTCAGATCATTCAGGAGTCTTGGCCTCACCCTTTGTGAAATCACAGCCCAGGGAGAGCCCAGGATGCAGATACAGGGGGATGGAACAGGCTAGAGGGAACTGTGGACCCCAGGCTCTGTCAGCAACTGCATGAATGGCTGAGGATCAGTGAAGCTACATATCACTCAACCTAAAGGCTTTCTTAGTCTTAGATAAGGTCTTTCTATTTATTATGTATTTATTTATTGGTTTTAGTATTAAGCATCCTTCTAAAATTGTTGCTCATTTGTTTACCTTATTTTTAATGTTTAATTATTTTTATGTGTATAGGTATTTGTCTATATGCATGTCTGTGCATTGTGTGCTCGCAGTGCCTATGGAGGTCAGAAGAGGGCGCCATATCCGTTAGAACAGGAGTTACAGATGGTTGTGAGCTCCCATGTGGGGGCTGGAAATTGAACCTGGGTCCTCTGCAACAGCATCAAGTACTCTTAACCAATGAGCCATCTCTCCAGCTCCTACTTATTTATTTTATGATATAGAATCTTGCCATGTAGCCCTGACTGGTCTAGTACTAGGTAAATAGCACAGATTGGCCTTCAATTCACAGCAATCCTCCTGCCTCAATAGCATATGTGATGGAGTTGCAGACCTGTGCTGTCACACTTGGATGTTTTACGTTATTATTTATTAAATTTCATTTCATCATTATTTATATTTACATGCTCATGTGTGTGTCTCTGTATGTATGTGCATGTGCGCGTGCACACACACACACACATGCAGAGGTCAGAGGAGGACATCGTGTGTCCTGTGCTATCACTCTCTGCCTTACTCACTCCCTTGAGACAGAGCCTCTCTCCCTGAACCTGCAGCTAGGCTGACAGCCAGTGAGCCCCAGAGATGGAAGCACACTCACACCCATGGGTTCTGGGATTTGACCTAAGTTCTGCATGTGTGTACAGCCAGCACTCTGACCCACTGAGCTCCCTAGCCCCATTTTTAAAACAAACACTTTACTGTTATGTGTGTGGAGGTCAGAAGACAATTTTGTTTGGTTTGTTCTCTCCATTCACCTTTACATGGGTTTCAGGTTCTGGGGATTGAACTCTGGTTGCCAGGCCCAAATGGCAAGTGCTTTTATCTTCTGAGATTTCTAATGCCAGCCTCTGCCTGTAGGATCTTTTTTTATGTGTATAAGTGTTTTGCCTGTATGCGTATCATGTGTGTGCCTAGTGCACAAAGAGGTCAGAAGAGGGTGTTGAAAGCTTTGAACCTGGAATAACAGTTGTAAGCCACCATATAGGTGCTGGGATTGAACCCAGGTCCCCTGCAAGAGCAAGTGCTCTAAATCCCGAAGCCATCTCTCCAGCACCCTCCTGCTTGTAGTATTTAATGAAAACTTTCTTTAGGAGTTGGGGAGATGGCTTGGTTGGGTTGTGAGCCTAGCCTGTAACTGCTGAGACATTTCTCCAACCCAAAAACAAGTTTCTTGACCTGCAGCCCCCTAAGCAAAATCCAGCCAAACACATTCATTTGTTCATAATCTCTGGCTATTTTTCCTACTGTGGCAGAGTTTAATAGTGACTGTAAATGTCAATGTTATCTTCTTAGCTGGTTTAGTTGGGTTTCTATTGCTGTGATAAAACCCATGACCAAAAGCAACTTGCGGAGTAAAGGGTTTATTTCAGTTTGTAGCTTGAGACCATCATCCCGGGAAGTCAGGGCAGGAACTCAAGGCAGGAACCACTACAGAATACTGCTTATTGGCTTCTTCCTCATGGCTTGCTATGCCTGCTTCCTTATAAACTCCAGGACTACTTACCCCGGGGTAGCATCATCCACAATGGGTTGAGCCTTCCCACATCAATCGCTAATTAAGAAAATGCCCTATAGGAGTGTCTACAGGCCAATCTGGCAGGGGTCATTTTCTCAATTGAGATTCTCTTTTCCTAAATGACTCCAGCCTGTCATTTTAAGTTGACATAAAAACTAGCCAGTACACCAGTGAACATTTTTTGGAGAGGGGTAATTTCGAGACAGGGTTTCTCTGTGTAACCTTGGCTATCCTGGAACTCACTCTGTAGACCAGGCTAGCCTCGAACTCAGAGATCTGCCTGCCTCTGCCTCCTGAGTACCGGGATTAAAGGTGTGCACCACCACCATCACCACCCAGTCAGTGAACATTTTTCATGTGAGTTTAGCACACAGATCCTTACCTGAGTTTGACTCGAACGAGTCACACAGTGAGTCCATGGTGGCGTTGCATTGCCTGATGACTCTGTCCTTAGGACAGCTGGGAGGAAAGCACAGCGTGTTACTTCCTCCCACCCAGGCATCCCGGAACACACTCTACACTGCCCACAGGGTTAGGGAGGACCAGCCCTACCCCAGCATGGCCCTGGTATATCATGCCATTCTGGCCAAAAGCACTCTGAAGAGATTAGAGTTTGGGGGTGTCTGTTATATTTAGGGAAGGCCCCCCTCTCTCTCCCTTCCTGGATGGAATGTCTGGCTCGGAAGACCTGGCCTGCTGTCCGACCACACAGAGGGAAGTCTGCCTAGAGACAAAGCCAGTGTGAGTAAGGAAGAGCAAAGATGTACAGACAATCAAGAGCCTCCATCACACTGGAGTGGAACAGTCTTTCCTCACGCAGTTCAGTGTTTCCTGAGTCGTGTTTATGGGTGTAGAACCTGCCTCACAGATGCAAGCTATTGCCTAGTGTGGTGGTGCACACCTTTAACCCCAGCCCTTGGGAAGCAGATGCAGGCAGATTCTTGTGAGTTCAAACCAGTCTGATCTACATAGTGAGTCCCTGACCAGCCAGGGAGACCCAGTTTCAGAGGGTGTTTGTGTGGAGAGATGACTCAGTGGTTAAGAGCATTTGCTGTTCTTCTAGAGAAAGTAGGTTCTAGTCTCAGTGTCCACACAGTGGCTCACAACCAGCTATAACTATAGTCCCGGGGGATTCAATACCCTCTTTGGGACTCTATGGGCATCAGACATGCAGGCAAACACTATGCACATAACAAACAAACAAACACAGATTCAAGCTATTATACAAGTGGCCTTATTGCTATAGATACTTCTCAAAAAAGTCCTCCCAAACTCATGTGCCTTGGAACTTCTCCTTGCTTGGAAACAGGGTCTTTGCAAATGACACTAAGTGAAGTTGGGGGGGTCACACTGGGTTAGGATGAGTCTTTATTTTTTCTTTTTTGGTTTTTCAAGATAAGGTTTCTCTGTGTAGCTTTTGGAGCCTGTCCTGAAACTCACTCTGTAGACCAGTCTGACCTTGAACGCACAGAGATCCACCTGCCTCTGCCTTCCGAGTGCTGGGATTAAAGGTGTGCGCTATCACCGCCCGGCTAGGATGAGTCTTAACCAAGTGATTAGGGTCCTTACAAGAGGGAGTTGTAGTCAGATGCACAGGAGCAAAGTCTACGTGGAGAGAGGTGGCAAAGAGTGATGTGTCCACACACCAAGGAATGTCAGGAATTGCTGCCACCACCAGAAACTAGAAGAGGCCAGGGAGGAGGCAGAGGAGTGGTTCTCAACCTGTGGGTCGCAACCCCTTTCACATGGGTCACATAGCAGATATCTTGCAAGTCGGATATTTATGTTCTGATTCATGACAGTAGCAAAGTTAACGGTTATGAAGTAGGAACAAAAATAATTTTATGATTGGGGGTCACCATAGCAGGGAGAACTGTACTAAAGGGTCACAGAATTAGGAAGGTTGAGGACCATGGACCTAGAGCCTGCAGAGGGAGTGAAGACCTATGTATGCCTTTGATGTTGGACGTCTTGGCTCCAGAACCATACAAGAATAACCTTTTGTTTTCACTCCTTGTTTATGGTCATTGTTAAGTGGCCACCAGATCTTTTTTACTCTTTTTTTTTTTGGCACAATCTCACGTAGCCCAGGCTGGCCTCAAACTCACTATGTAACCAAAGATGACCTTGAAATTCTGATCATCTGGCCTCCAGAGTACTGGGATTATAGGCATACCACCATACCTGGTATATGTGGTTCTAGAGATTGAGTCCAAGGCTTTGTGTATGCTACAGAAGCACTCTATCAATGGAGCTACATTCCTGGTCCCACAGAATTCCTTTTATAAAGTTTCATTTTGTGCTTAGACATTTGCATGTGTTTGTGTCTGTGTGCATGTGTACGTGAGTGCAGGTACCCACAGAGGCCAGAAGAGGGCATCAGATTCCCTAGAGCTGGAGTTATAGGCAGTTATGAGCCCCCTGATGTGGGTGCAGTGAGCTGAACTCAGTTCCTTAGAAAAGTGGATCACATCTTAGCCCTGAGCCATCTCTCTAGCTCTCCTTTCCCATTCTTAATTAACACTAAGTCACTTTTGCCATCCTCTCTGCCTAGAGTTCTTTCCCCTTGAACTTCCTATGGTTCCATCTCTCCCTGATTCACTGAGCCTCTATCCATAAATAACCTTGTGATTCCTCCAACTGAGTGTGCAGTGGCCCCCACGATCATGAACTTACTCATCACCAATAGTGTTTTTTTCCCCAGACATTATCTATATCCCAAGCTGACCTCAAACTTGCTATGTAGTTAACCTTGCACTCCTGATCCTCCTGCCTCTACTTCCCCAGTGTCAGGATCACAGGATGTACCACCACACCTGGTTTGCGCAGTTTTGGGGGTGGAACCAGGGCCTTGTACATGCTAGGCAAACACTCTACCAACTTAGCTTCATCCCCAGTCCATCAGTAATGGTCTTATGCTATGTATGCATCTCCGCTGTGTGACTCTCACTGTTGGGGCTCAAAGGTTGTTTGTTGGGTGAATTAATGAGTGAGTGAATGAATGAGCACTGACTCCAGGCAGCTTCTGGGAGGAAGGATCCTTTGTTTGATTTCACCTGGGTGGCAGGTGCTGCCCTCACGAGCCCCTCTACAGACAGGGACTCAGAGGCTAGGGGACAAGAGGCAGGAATGGGGATCTACACTCACTGTCCCCCCCCCCTCCCGCCAGCTGGTACCTGGTGCATGGAAGGCACTTCACACAGTTTTCAGAGTTACAGTAGGTGCCCTGCTTGCACTGGCACTCACGATTAGCCGTCTGGGAGCATTCTGACACCTCCTCTTGGTCTGTGGAAGCAGGAAGGCTGCAGGTCAGTCATCAGGGTGGGAGTCTGTCCCCTCCATGACACAGTAGTCATCTTCACAAGCTTTTCACTCTAGGCACACAATCTGCCTTCACCCTGTCCTCTAACACAGGGGCCATGCCAGCACAACAACCAGCCTCCCTTTTCTTCCACAAAGCCCTTCGATCCAGGCTGGAGAGGAATGGGGAAGGGGTGTACCTCAGGAGTACCCAACCCCCAAGCTTCCTTTCAAGCAAAGGCTCTACCGTGGAGCAGCACTCCCGCCCTTAGTGGGGGCGGGGGGGGGGGGGAAAGAGAGAGAGAAAAAAGCCTATTAGGCCTTTGTGTCAGGTAGAGTGTGAAGAAGGCAGCATTTGCCATCTTCATTATCTTTCTGTGGCCCCTCCCCCTGTCAGTTCGCCTGCTTTAACTATCGGTGGAGAGGCTGCCCCCATGGACGGATGGACGGACGGACGGACTGACGAGGCTACCCACTTACCATCCCGGCACTGAGAGCAGCGGAAGCAGGAAGGCTCCCTGTTATTGTGGTTCATGAAGTTTTCAAGCTCACATGGGACACACTCACTCTTACTGTGGTTCCTCTGGCATGATTTAATGAAGTAGGTGCCTATGTGAAAGGAGAAAGAGGTATTTGGGGGCCTAGCGAAGCCGTATTCCCTGAAGCCCTTGGGGGGCTAGACCCCCTCACTACCCACTCCTAGGCCCCCAGCCTCCTTGCCACAGTCTTCATACTAAACTTAATGTGTGGAGGTCCTGCATCACCCCTTGGCTGAGACTGATGTCCTGCAGGGTGTTGGAGCAACTGAGTTCTTCCTCTTCACTCCAGAGTCCTAGAGAGCTGGCCTAGGTGTCCATCTCCCCATCTCATGCCAGGCCCATAATGGTTTCACAGAACTCCAAAGTCTAAATAAAGATTAGATCCTTAGCCAAGGTCCCTACCACATTAATTACACTGTGACCATCTTCTCAGCCTATGGCAGAAGCATAGGGAGACAGCTGCACACCTTACAATATGAGCTCTGCACATGTGCTGACTCCCACAGTGTTCAGTGAGGTCAGTCCCACCTCACTATTTGTGCAATGTGCTTGTAGGGATGTGCCCACACATGGCTATGTATCCGCAAGTGTGTACAGGCGTGCATACAGACCCAAATGGGTGTCCACAGACTCATGTGCATATAAGTGCATGAGTAGGTGTGTTTGCAGGTAGGTATGCACACAGATGTGTGTTGACAGTTGTGTAGGATGAGGGCTGGGTCCAGGTGCAGACACTCATATGCATTTTCTCAGGCATCTCCTTGCTGCTTCTGTAGAACACACCAATGCCCATCTCTGGACAGGCACACACATGTCTCTGGTTTTTGTCCTCCAAAGCCAGGGGCAGTGCCTGGGTGGGGGAGGGCAAGTAGCAGCTGGTTGCTAAGGTGACACCCACTTCCCTTTTTCTGTCTGATTACACCTCTCTCAATGCAGTCTCCAGTTTAGCCCTAGCTAAAGGCCTCTAGGTAGCATCTTTTCCCATCAGAAGGCCAGGCTTGTGGAATGCTCTGGAAAGCATCCTGGAACTCACCAGCAGGACAAAGTTGGCAGCAGAAGGTCTCAGATTGGAATTCATCTGTCCCACACTGGCTTGGACTACTCTCATTGCAATCTGTCACCTAGAATCAGAAGGGGAAATACAAAAAACCCATCCATTGGTGACTCTCAGCACAGAAGAGGTAGATGACTCCCCACCTGACCTCAGCTCTCATATGGACCCTTTCTGCAGAGCATACACTACAATTTTGCTCATATCTCCCCAAGAGTGACTGGTAGTAGTCAGGGAGCAGGTGCCACTCTGCAGATATATTCCTCAGTTTCCAAATTTGGGTGGTTTTGTATCTTTGCCATTGGTGTACAGCCTGTAGGGCTGTCGGTGAACTGTTTGTGTTCTAGTATATGTTGTTTTCAGTGGCCACAATTATACTTTAAAGTTTCTTTTTATTCATTTATGTGTGTGAGTATGTTGCCTGTGTGTATATATGAACATCATGTGCTTGCCTGGTGTCCTTGGAGAAAAGAGAATGTGGATCCCTTGGGACTGAAGTTCCAGATGGTTGTGATCCACCATGTGGGAGCTGGGAACCCAATTCGGGGCCTCTGTAAGAGCAACTGGTGCTCCTAGCCAGAGTCATCTCTCCAGCCCTGCACCTACACTTTAAGAAAGTATGTTTGGGAAGTTGTGTGGGAAGTTGTGTGTATCTGTGCACACATACTGTAAATGTGTGTGCCTGTGTATACACACAAAGTGTGCTCATTATGTGATCTCAATTTTTTATAACCTTACTGATTTTTTTTTAAGATATAGCCCTAGCTGGACTGAAACTCAGATATGCCTGCTTCTGCACCCTGAGTGTTGGGATTAAAGGTGTGCACCGCCAAGGTCTGGCCTCCTTTTATTTATTATGGTATGTGCATGTGAGTGAGAGGAAGGAGGTGCCATGGCATGCATGTGCCATGGTGTGCATTTGGAAATGAGAGAACAGTGTTGTGGAGTCCATTCTCTGCTCACACCTTTGCGTGGGCTCTGAGGATTGAACTAAAGCTGGCAGGCTTGCGTGACTTGTACCTTTAGGCACTGAGCCACCTCTCTGGCCCCACAGTTTTACTGAGACAGGGACTATAACTAAACTCAGAGTTCAGTTTGGGCTAGAATAGCTACCAATGAGCTCCTGGAATCCACCTGCCCCCTTCCCACTCCCACTGGAGTTATAGACACATGTTGCCATACCTGGCTTTCACAGGGTGCTGAGGATCCAAACTCAGTCTGCTTTTTGTGTGTTGGACACAGTTTCATGTTTGTTTATTTCACCAGTATATTTGATCCTCATTATTCATAAATTACATATTTGTGAATCCACCTACTTCCTAATATTTCTTCTCATACCAAAATCAGTGGTACTTTTCAGCTATTCACTAATACGCACAGACTGTCAAAAAATTTGAGCCCCCTGAGGCTGAGGAAATGGCTCCGCAGTAAAGAGCACTTGCTGTTCTCCCAGAGGACCCAGGTGTGATTCCCAGCACCCATATTAGGTGGCTCACAAGGGCCTGAAACTCCAGTTCCAGTGGATATGATGTCCTCTTCTGGACTCTTCACAATGTGTATATACTCACACAATACATAAATAAAAAATAACTCAGTTATGTGGTGATATATTGTGTACCCTAATAAAGCTTGCATGAGGATCAGAGGACAGAGCCAGCCACTAGATTAGACATAGAGGCCAGACAGTGGTGGCACACACCCTTAATCCTATCACTAGGGAGGCAGAGATCCATATGGATCTCTAAGCTCAAGGCCACGCTGGAAACAGAGCCAAGCAGTGGTGGTACACACCTTTAATACCAGTACTGGGAAACACACACACACACACACACACACACACACACACACACACACACACACCTTTAATCCCAGGAATTGACGACAGGGTGGAGAAAGGTATATAAGGGGTGAGGAAATAGGAAATGGGGCAGTTCAGCTGAGACCCTTTCCAGTGAGGACTCAAGCTTTCAGTCTGAGGGGTTCATGGGAACAGGATTGGCTGAGGAGTTGGTAAGGTGAGGTTGGCTGTGGCTTGCTCTGCTTCCCTGATCTTTCAGCTTTCACCCCAATATCTGGCTCTGGATTTTTTTTTACTAAAATACCATCTAAGATTTGAACAACACAGTTAAATATTTGTATATATATTATATATGTGTATGTTTGTGCACACACACACACACACACACTGAAACAGGTTCTTGCTGTGTATACACACATATACACACCCACACACACTGAGACAGGTTCTTGCTGTGTATACACACATATACACACACCACACACACACACACACAGACAAGGTCTTGCTATGTACCTGGATGGCCTGGAACTTGCTATGTATTCAGCCTGGCCTCCAACTCACAGAGATCCACCTACTTCTGTCTCTTTAGTGCTGAGATTAAAAATGTTTGTCACTCCTAGCATTCAGGAGGGAGAGGCAGGCAGATCTCTGTGAGCACAAGGGCAACCTGGTCTATAAAGCAAGTTCCAGGACAACTAGGGCTGTCAAAAAAAAACAAGAAAAAAAATGTGCGTGTCACCACCCTGGGCTAAAATTAACCCTGGGTTAAAAATTTTGAGTCACTTGAACACGGACTGCCTGTTGAGGGCAAGTGAGGAAATACTTTCTGTTCCTGCTTCATCTTCACTACACCTGTGAGTCTCTCTTACAGGTTACCCATTACCTTTGTTTCTGTATCTTTTGTGGTGTTTCACATTGCTTATCTTGCTGTTTAAAGTGGCTCCAAACACAGCAGTGAGAAACTGTTTCCTGTCCAGAGTCCTAGGAGGTCACAAATAACCTTACAGATAACACATGTGTGTTGGAGAAACTGCTGCAGGTGTGGATTACAGGCTGAGGAACATGGGTTTTATATTAATCAACACAGATGATATAAGATGCCTTTAAACAAACATAATCTTCTGACCAGTTTATAAAAGTGTGGGCAGAGTCTGCCGGGCGTTGGTGTCACTCGCCTTTAATCCCAGCACTCGGGAGGCAGAGGCAGGCGGATCTCTGTGAGTTGGAGGCCAGCCTGGGTTACCAAGTGAGCTCCAGGAAAGGTGCAAAGCTACACAGAGAAACCCTGTCTCGAAAAACCAAAAAAAAAAAAAAAAAAAAAAAAAGTGTGGGCAGAGGCTTACAAGAACAAGCCTCTGGGCTAGGAGCTCAGTCAGTACTGAGCCATGAGGACCTGAGTTCGGATCCCTCACATTCACCTGGGCATATAGAGCATCTCTAACTCCAGCGCTGAAGATGGAGACAGGCAGATCCCTGAAGCTCATTGGAAATGAAGCATAACTTAGCTCTAGGTTCACTGAAAGATCCTGTCTCCCTGGATGTAATGATGGCTCTGCAGTTAAGAGCACTGGCTACTCTTCCAGAGGACCTGGGTTTCATTCCCAGAAGCCACATGGTGGCTCACAACCATCCACACTCAGGAGATCCAACACCCTCCCTCTTTTGACCTCTGTGGGCACCAAGAATGTGTACGGTATACCTAAACTCACTCAGACACACATAAATTTTTTTTTTAATTTTAAAGTTTACTTATTTGTATGTATATAAGTATTTTGACTGAATGTGTGTACCACACCTCTGTCTGGTGCCTGTGGAGGTCTCCAGACCTTAAAAAAAAATTGGAGGGGTTTCAAGACAGGGTTTCTCTGTGTAACAGCCCTGGCTGTCCTGGAACTTGCTCTGTAGACCAGGCTGGTCTCAAACTCTCAGAGATCCACCTGTCTCTGCCTCCTAGTACTAGGAATTAAAGGTGTGCTCTGACATACCCAACTTAATTAAGAAAGAGAGAGAGAGAGAGAGAGAGAGAGAGAGAGAGAGAG
>CABHPQ010153379.1:11405-36574 GCA_902168405.1 Peromyscus aztecus | reverse complement strand
AGACAGGGTTTCTCTGTGTAGCTTTGTGCCTTTCCTGGAACTCGCTTGGGAGACCAGGCTGGCCTCGACTGAGTTGCTGTTTTTAAGTCTGTTTCCTGGAGATTAACATGCTCCAACCCATGACCTTGACTTGTTTTTGAGAATACCCTTACCTTCCCTGATCCTCCGTAATCACCCTCCCTAGTCACATGGTGACCACATGATGTTTTTCAAGATTTTTCTGCATTTCCTTAGTGCCCCCACTGTCTTTCCTCTGTAAACCCGCTTTGCAACTACTTGTGATTTTAGTCCTTAAAAGGGGCCCACCAAATGGATTCAGGGCTGCTCTCTTTAACCCAATTTAGGCAGTCACTGGCCAACTCGGGTGCTGTTAGTATTCTGAACTGCCCCTTGGGGACCCACCCAGCATTCTGACATCATCTTATGTAAAGTCCCCTTTAAGAAAAAACTCCTTGAGACTCCGCCAGCTCCGGATTGGACCAAGAGGTAAGTCTTTGTTCTCCTAGTCTATCACCCCAGCCTCTAGGCTTTAGGCCCAGGGGCACACCTCGATGCTGCCCCCATACCCACACCCATTGCAGCCCGAGTTCCAGGCCAGCAGGCAGGATTCCTGCAGGTAGGCCTGACTACCACCATTCCCCCACTGGACCCTGTAACCTAGAAGCCCCGCTCCACCCACCCCAAACCCACCCATCCTCCAAGACGGCGGCTCCAATTGGACCGAGAGCCTTTATCCAGTATCTGATGGAAGCAGATACAGAGATTCACAACCAAGCACCAGGGCGAGCTCCGGGAGTCCAGTCAAAGGGAGACAAGAGGGATTCTATGAGCAAGGGGGGTCAAGATCATCATGATGGGGAAATCTACAGAAACAACAGAACCAAGCTCATAGGAACTCACGAACATTAGATGGACAGCTGTGGAACCTGCACGGGACTGGACTAGACCCTCTGCATATGGGAGACAGTTGTGTAGCTGGGTCTGTTTGAGGGGCCCCTGGCAGTGTGATCAGGATCTATCCCAGGTGCATGAGCTGGCTTTCTGGATCCCATTACCTATGGTCGAACACTTTGCTCGCCCTTGATGCAGTGGGGAGGGATTTGGTCCTGCCTTAACTGAATGTACCAGGCTTAGCTGTCCCCCTATGGGAGAACTTACCCTTTTGGAGGAGGGAATGAGGGGTGAGTGGGGGGGGGGAGTTGGAGGAGGGATGAAAAAATAAAGAATTGATTTTAAAAAATTTTAAATTAAAAAAAAGGAAAAACTCCTCCCCCTCACTCTCTCTCTCCCCCCTCTCGCCAGAGGTAATACATACCTCTCTCTCTCTCTCTTTCTCTCTCTCTCTCTCTCTAATAATGACCTTTCCGTATGGACATGTGTCTGCATGTTGTGAATAACTTTACACCGTTTCACACCACAGCCTGCCACCGAGTTTGCATGGCATGTCTCCCTCACCCACTGGGGCACATTGGCCCAACCTGCCAAGGCCTCCCATGTGCCGTTTCATAACAGGTGCACCCCAATAAAATCAAGCTGACTCCAAATTTGGTTCGAATTGTGGTAGTGATCTTATATCTTGCCCAGTAGGATTAACATTTTCTGGAGGCCCTCAGTGAGATTCACCACCCACCCAAATTCTAAACCCAGACCTTTGCTCTACAACTCTGAGGCTGAGGGGCTGCCTCAGAAGGTGTGTAACTTGAGACATTCCAAGGCTCCGAGGCTGCCTTCAGGTTTCAGACTATCAGAGTGAACCTTAGTGCTGAAATAAGCAGAAGGCATCTATGGAGCCCTTCCAAAGAGTGATAGTCTGGTTTGGTTTTGTGGGATCCCTTTCGAGTCCATGGAGGGGGTTTGGCAGGACCCCAATATTCTCCTGTCCAGGGCATATAGCGAAACATCACACGGCCCATTCTTGAGGTTCTTGGTCTGGTTTTATGTTCCATTTGTCTTGTCTTTGTACGTCTTGTCTTGGTTTTGGCTTCATTTTCACTGTCCTCTTTCTGTCTTTTGTACTTTCTGTGTTCGTTGGTTTATCTTGGACTTGGGGCTACTGAACTATCGGACAGTGTGGGTAATAAGACTAGCAAGCCTAACAGCCCTCTAACCTGTGTCCTAAAGAATTTTGACAAACATTACCCCTCTATAGTCAAGAAGGATTGTGATTAACTTATCACCAAGGATTGCCTCCAAACATTCTGTGAAACTGAATGGCCCACATTCTGGGTTGACTGGCCCTCCCAGGGTACTTTTGATTCTCTGATAGCCTGGGCAGTGATGAATGTCACTATTAGTAAGTCTGGTCACCCAGATCAGATTGGATACATCTTGCCTTAGGCTCAAGCCACTTCCAACCTGCCTCCATGGATGAAGATCTATGTGGCCTGCAGTAGGCAAGGTGGCCAAGCCCTGGCTGTCAGCAGGCAGACCCATAAAGGACCTGTAACAGAGACCTAGGAGCCTCCTCTGAAAACTGTTCTGTAGGACTCACAAGAGGAAGAATCCCCCCTCCCTCCATATAACTGTCTTCACCCCCTGCTCCGATCCTTACCTCAACCTCCACCTTTGCCATCCCAGTCCCCACCACTGAAGCCTCACTTTGCTCCCCTGTCCCATGCCTACCCCTACCCCATCATCTAGTTCTTCCCTATCTCTGCCTGTCTTATCCCCGATAGCTCATCCCTACCTCCTCATGTCTTTTCCCCTCCCCATACACACCAGGGGGCCCCATATGGCCCTCCTGACTCCTCCTCTGATTCTGGTTCTGGGGTGGCACCTGCTTCAGTCCTCACTCACCTACGGCCATTTCCTGACTATGGATACCTGTATGTCCCTTTCTCCAGCACAGATTTCTACAACTGGAAGAACCAGAACCTTTCTTTCAGCATTAACCCTGATTCCTTAATTTCTCCAACTGATTCTATCTTTTTCAATCATCTCCCCACTGGGATGACTGTCAGTAGATTCTCCGTATGTAGCGATAACGCCCGCACTACCACCACCCACCACCCGTTCACCATGTCTGAGCGAGGGGCTGTGGACTGAAAAACAGAGACAAAAGACAGTGGGTCATTCACCTCAGCAGAATGCCGAATGCCGTTTATTGAAAGAGGGAGGAAACCTTAAATACAGTCTTACAGCACAATGGGAGAACCTCAGAGGGAAGAAGTTCACTACTGAATGTTCTACATTCTTGCATCTAAGCTGTTAATGCCCAATATGCAGGATACACAAACAAGGAACTTCCCTTAAGCATTCAGGAGGGTGGATACCAGGGAATTAGCATAGGGAGGACATCTGGTCAAGGTCGGCAAGCAGGCAGTTTACTCAAATATGGGGAGCCAGGGCCCTACATCCATACCCTCTTCATTACTGAAGAAAGGGAATGGGATTCTGGATTCTCATGAAAGCAACTGAAGCACTCCCTGGAATAGCTTCAGTGGCTGGTGACCAGAGGGCAGAGGCAATTGACCATGCTCTGCCAAGAAGTAGACCCCAATGGGACTACAACACAGAGAGAGGTAGGAGGTCACTCAGTGAGTTCAAACAGGTTCTGTTAGAACGGATGGAACAGGCAACCCAAAAGCCCACTCATCTAAGGTAGCAGATATAAAACAGGGCCAAGATGAATCACCTTCAGCTTTCCTGGAGTACCTCCTGGATGCCTATTGTTAAACACCCTTTTGTTAGGGTCCTGGAGAAGTCCCATAAAAGACTACCATCTGTAGCTGAAGTTTTCTCTAGCTATAACCACCCACATATGCAATCAGAAAGAGCGTTTATTATCTCGGGAAAGTTTCCAGTGTATGGGGGCCAACCATTCTATACAAAGGCAAAATGGCAATGACTCAAAGAGGGATGTGTGGGCTCCTTTTAAGCATAGCTAAGGGGAGGTCCTAGAGCAGTTAGGTCATTTTATCTACGATTGGCTTAATCAAGTGGTAATCATATTAGTATGTTTTAATTGGCCAGGGCTAGTCAGGGGCTGGTCAGGGCAACAACTTTCATTTTGGGGCAGGCCTGGACAAGTCCCAGGCTTTGTCCTTGAGTTGCTGTGGAGGCTGGCTGGCCTAGTACATACTGACTGTGGGGACAGGCTCAGTGGCCCAGGCTTGGTGCATCCTATCTCCCTTGCCCCTGTGGTCAGGGGCACCAGTGATTAATTGCCCTTTGTTTGTAGCTCTTTCAGAAACCATTTGTTCAGTTTCAGGAAACTGAAATTGCGGCCTGATCTCTGAGAGAAGACTGAGCAGCCTATTGTGGTACATGCTTGGTCCTCTCACTTTTGTCTTAGGATTTCTATTGCTGTGAGGAGACACCATGATCATGGCAACTCTTATAAACAAAACATTTATTTAATTGGGGTGGCTCACTTACAGTTCAGAGGTTTAGTCCATTATCATCATGGCAGGACATGGTGACATGCAGGCAGACATGGTGCTAGAGAAGGAGCTGAGAGTTCTACATTTTGATCTGCAGGCAACAGGAAGTGAGCTGTCTCCCATACTGAGTGTAGTTGAAGCAAAGGAGACCTCAAAGCCCACCCCCACAAGTGATACACTTTCTCCAACAAAGCCGTGCCTACTCCAACAAAGCCACACCTCCTAACAGTGCCACTCCCTTTGGGGCCATTTTCTTTCAAACCACCACACCCCATAGACCCAGAGGACCTGGCAAATCTCAAGGTAATTAACCCGGCCTTTGTTACTCAGTTGGCCCCTGACATATGTAGAAAGTCACAAAAGATGGATGGGTTTGCAAGAACAGGTCAGAGCTGTTAGAGATAGCCCAAATGGTGTTTGACAACAGAGACAGCAAAGAAGATCTTCTGATAAAGAAGTTGGGGTATATCACACTGGCTGTACTATAAATCCCAGCTACTCTCAACTATGCCCATGCATCCCATGATCAAAAGAGGAGAGCTCTACAAAAGGATCAATGCACCTACCACAAAGAAATGGGTCATTGGAAAAATGGATGTCCATGACAGAAACAGGTAGTCCCACTTCCCAAGCCCAAGCCAATTCTAGCTGTGGAGTGCTGGGAACCATAGGATTACGCAGTAGGGATTCAGCCATCATTGATAAAGGTCAACCTATCAGAACCAAGGGTCCTGGTACAGGATTAAGGCATCATGCAAGGCATGTTGGAATTATTGCCTTGTGAATGAATTGAGTATTTCTTGCTGCAGACTTCTTGCTGCAGAAGCCATAGCTTATTCCCATCTGTTACAATTTGGGATTCATTTCCCACAGTTTAAAAGTGTTTGATCATCTATTGGGTACAATTTCCCCTGTGTTTGGGTATATTGATAACATCTCCTAGCTATGTGTGAAAACAATCACACAGTGAAAAACCTGCTTCCCACAACCAGGCCTTTGTTCCTTTTTCCAATGTAGATGTAGAGATCTGCCTTCCTGTAATTATTTTTATTGACAGGCATTTTGTCAGTGTTAAGTGTCCAGGCAAAAGTATCTCATTTGAGACATTTCCAGACACTCCAAGGGCATCGAGTTACTACATGTCCGAAAATGTTGATTCATAGCTACTTAGTTCGATAGAGGACAAGTTACTACATGTCTGAAAATGTTGATTCATAGCTACTTAGTTCGATAGAGGACAAGCATGCCTAAGAGTATCAATGACTTAAACCAACCTCGCACTAAAACGTTCTTAACTCCTTGTATTTACTTTCACCTTGGTTTATTTATTTTTTTCACTTTTATTTTTTTAAATAATTTTTTTCTTCTGGCAGTCTGCCTTTCTTTCTTTCTTTCTTTCTTTCTTTCTTTCTTTCTTTCTTTCTTTCTTTCTTTCTTTATTTATTTATTTATTTATTTATTTATTTTTGAGTAAAACCAAAACTTATTCTAAGCCACAGTCATCCTAGGGTCCCCCCGCCATATAGCCTCCCTGGTTCTGTGGATTGCAGTCTAATTGTTCTTTGCTTTATATCTAGAATCCACTTATGAGTGAGTACATACCATGTTTGTCCTTCTGGGTTTGGGTTAACTCACTCAGGATGATATTTTCTAGTTCCATCCATTTGCCTGCAAATTTCATACTGTCATTGTTTTTCTCTGCTGAGTAGTGCTCCATTGTGTATATGAACTATATTTTCTCAATCCATTCTTGGGTTGACGGGTATCTAGATTGTTTCCAGGTTCTGGCTATTACAAATAGTGTGGCTATGAACATAGTTGAGCATATTTCTTTGTGGTATGATTGAGCATTCCTTGGGTATATGCCCAAGAGTGGTATGGCTGGGTCTTGAGGTAGATCGATTCCCAATTTTCTAAGAAACCGCCATACTGATTTCCACAGTGGTTGTACAAGTTTGCATTGCCACCAACAGTGGAGGAGTGTTCCCTTTGCTCCGCACCCTCTCCAACATAGACTGTCATTAACAAAATCAGAAATGAAAAGCGAGACATAACAACAGACAACGAGGAAATCCAGAGAAGCATCAGGTCATACTTCAAAAACCTGTACTCCACAAAATTGGAAAATCTGGAAGAAACGGACAATTTTCTGGATAGATACCACATACCAAAGTTAAATCAAGACCAGATAAACCATTTAAATAGACCCCTACAGAAATAGAAACAGTCATCAAAAGTCTCCCAACCAAAAAAGGCCCAGGACCAGATGGTTTCAGCGCAGAATTCTACCAGACTTTCAAACAAGAACTAATTCCAATACTCTTCAAATTGTTTCTATACAATAGAAACAGAAGGAACATTACCAAACTCTTTTTATGAGGCTACAATTACCCTGATATCCAAACCATACAAAGATGCAACAAAGAAAGAGAATTACAAACCAATCTCCCTCATGAACATTGATGCAAAAATACTCAACAAAATATTGGCAAACTGAATTCAAGAATGCACCAAAAAAATTATCCACCATGACCAAGTAGGTTTCATCCCAGGGATGCAAGGATGGTTCAACATAAGAAAATCTGTCAATGTAATACACCATATAAACAAACTGAAAGAAAAAAAAACACATGATCATCTCATTAGATGCTGAAAAAGCCTTTGACAAACTACAACACCCCTTCATGATAAAGGTCTTAGAGAGATCAGGAATATAAGGAACATTTCTAAACATAATAGAGGCAATTTACAGCAAGCCAACAGCCACCATCAAATTAAATGGAGAGAAACTCAAAGCGATTCCAACTAAAATCAGGAACAAGACAAGGCTGTCCACTCTCCCCATATTTATTCAATATAGTACTTGAAGTTCTAGCAAGAGCAATAAGACAACAAAAGGAGATCAAAGGGATACAAATTGGAAAAGAAGTCAAATTTTCACTATTTGCAGATGATATGATAGTATACATAACTGACCCCAAAAATTCTACCAGGGAACTCCTACAGCTGATAAACTCCTGCAGTAAAGTGGAAGGATACAAGATCAACTCAAAAAAAATCAGTAGCTCTCTTATACACAAATGATAAAAAGGCTGAGAAAGAAGTCAGAGAAACATCACCCTTTACAATAGCCACAAATAATATAAAATACCTTGGGATAACACTAACTAAACAAGTGAAGGACCTTTTTGATAAGAACTTTTAAATCTCTAAAGAAAGAAATTGAAGAAGATATCATAAAATGGAAGGATCTCCCATGCTCATGGATAGGTAGGATTAGCATAGATAATATGTTAATATGGCAATCTTACCAAAAGCAATCTACAGATTCAATGCAATCCCCATCAAAATCCCAACACAATTCTTCACAGACTTGGAAAGAAAAATACTCAACTTCATATGGAAAAACAAAAGACCCAGGATAGCTAAAAGAATCCTGTATAATAAAGCAACCTCTGGAGGCATCACCATCCCTGACCTAAAGCTCTACTATAAAGCTATAGTAATAAAAACAGCTTGGTACTGGTATAAAAACCGACATACAGACCAATGGAATTGAATTGAAGACCCCGACATTAATCCACGCACATATGTACAAAGATTTTTGACAAAGAAGCCAAAACTATACAATGGAAAAAAGAAAGTATCTTCAACAAATGGTGCTGGCATAACTGGATGTCAATATGTAAAAGATTACAAATAGATCCATATCTGTCACCATGCACAAAACTCAAGCCCAAGTGGGTCAAAGACCTCAACATAAATCCAGTTACACCAAACTTAATAGAAGAGAAAGTAGGAAGTACACTTGATCACCTTGGTTTATTAACACAAAATTTTATCTTAGAGATTTATTGCTTGCATTTACCCTGAGAAAACAATGGGAAAGGTAATCAGAAGGAAGTAAACCTTCCAGCAGATTCCCTGAAGACCTGCAGCACAGCCTTGGCAAGAGTGGCTGGAAGGTACTAGGTTCTGCTTCTTGTGCAAATTAAGCTTAAATCCTCTCCTTTGTTCTACAGCTTAGGTGTAATCCTTAGATCTAAAGAAGTTCCCTTTAGGCAACTGATTATGGCGAAAGTGCAACACAGACCAAAACCTGCAAGTTTTCTCCTACTGCTTATGCAGCTTGCCTAGTAACCATTGGAAAAAACGGCAAGAGAGCCTTTAGAGGCAGTGCACAGAGAAAAAGACAGTTTTTTAACTTTTTCATAACTTTTACTGATTATTGACTTTTAGCTTATCACCTAGCCATACTTAGGAATGTAATTTAAGCACATGGATTCCCCTCTTAAGATTCCCTCATTGATTTAATCTCTAGTTGACTTCATCAAGGAGCCTTCACTAACCAACTCCCATTCTTGTATAATATTAAAAGGACCAGCCTTAAGGAGGCAGGATGGGGAACAGAAAACAATAAATATCACATTTTCTCCCCCTGGAGAAATCTAGCAGAATCTAGATTTAACTACATACACATTGCTCTGGTTAGTTTCATCAACTTGATACAAGCGAGAGTCATTTAAGAAAAGGGAACCTTAAGTGAGAAAATGCCTCCATCAGACTGGCCAGTAGGTATGCCAGTGGGGAATTTTCTTGATTAAAGATTGATGTGGGAGGACCCAGCTCACAGTGGGCAGTACCGCCTCAGGGCAATGGTCCTAGTTTGTGGAAAAGCAAGCTGAACAAGCCACAGAGAGGATGGTGGTTTGAATGAGAGTGGACCCCATAGGCTCATGTACTTGGGCCCCAGATGGTGGAACTGTTTGGGAAGGATTAGGAGGGTGGCCTCGTTAGAGGAGGTATGGCACTGGAAGTGGGCTTTGAGGGTCCAAAAGCCCACACCATTCCCAATTAACTCTCTATCTGCTTCCTGCTTATAAATCAAGATAGAAACTCTCAGCTACTGCTCCAGCACCATGCCTTCCTGCCTGCTGCCAGGCTCCCTGCCATGATGGTCATGGGCTCAGCCTCTGAAACTGTAATCCGCAAATAAACTTTTTCTTCTATTTAAAAAAAAAAAAAAGGACCTTAATATTATACTTCCCAGGGGCTCAGAAGAGAAAACTACGAACAGTGAGAATTATTTTCGGGAAATGAAATCTAAGTACACCAAGCTCTTTGTCCATCTACTTTATTCCTCTGAGATAAAATCCTATCTACATAGCTTCAGTTCTGTTCTCATGCCTAGCTTCTTTCTTGCCTGATTTCTCTCTACCTTTATCTACGGTTCCCTCTAAGTTCTATCTTAATTCTCTCATCTTCATTCTGCCTCATCTAGGTCCTTCTCATCTTATTCTTATCCAGCTAGTACTTCCCCATCCGGCTCTTCCTCATCTTCCGTCTCGTCCACACGTTCTCTCTGGTCAAAATCCTCCTTATCCTTCTCAGTTCTCCGTCCTCAAGTTCTTCATCCCTCTCTTCCTCTCCATTTCCTTATCCCTCTCGGTTCTCCGTCTTCAAGTTCTCTCTTAAATTCTTCCTCTGAATTTCCTCATACCCTTCGGTTCTTTTCCTCCCCCAGTTCTCTAGGGTATCCAGTTATATATCCAAGCCATAGCAATCCTCCGCCTCCAGCCAGGTCACCAGGCTTGAGTTCCTACAGGGTCATAAAGGCAGGTAAGAATTTTCCTTAGGCAGTGACCATCAGGCTTTCTTTTACAACCCAAATGAGTGCTAATGATTGGTTAGTCAAGAAGGGAATTTATGCTGAGTGGTGGTGGCGCACGCCTTTAATCCCAGCACTCAGGAGGCAGAGGCAGGAGGATCTCTGTGAGTTCGAGGCCAGCCTGGGCTACAGAGTGAGTTCCAGGAAAAGCGCAAAGCTACACAGAGAAACCCTGTCTCAAAAAACCAAAAAAAAAAAAAAAAAAAAAAAAAGAAGGGAATTTATGTGCTCGATCTATATTCCTAGAAGTGGTTAAGTAAGAAATTAGGAGTCTATTAGTAAGGCTGTAAGGTAGGAGGGTCTCACCCTAAATTGCACATGAAATAAAGCTATCCGCCTGATAGGAGACAGATGTTGTTGGTCTTGGATGCTTGATAGGTATTTTAGATAAATACACTGTTAGGAGTTCTAGGAAGCACGCATAGCATTACAAGAAAATCACTGTAGGAAACAGCTAATATAGATATAAAAGCTAAAATATCACCAAGACTTCTTAAGCCATGGCTTGACCTTTGGAGAAGTCCTTGACTTTTCCAAGTAGTAGCTTTTGTGATAGTAGCTGAATTCCATTATGTTTTCCTGTGGCTTGCAGCATCCCATCTTGTGCCGTAAATGAAAGCTGACAGTTATTGCCCTGTGTGTGAATCTTATCTGCCTTGGTGACTCTGAGAAATTCAAGCCTCACATTGCATTGCAAAAAGAATTACTGTTGTGGGGTTGGGGATTTAGCTCAGTGGTAGAGCGCTTGCCTAGCAAGCGCAAGGCCCTGGGTTCGGTCCTCAGCTCTGGAAAAAAAAAAAGAATTACTGTTATAAATGTATATAAACTGGTACCATTGCTGTAGAGAAGAAGTTTGTTAGAACAATAAAGGGACATTGAGAGGAAGAACATGGTGTGAGTAGATTCACTTCCCCATCCCTCAGATTATAGTATCTCTGCTAATTGTAGCATCTTCTTTGGACCCTGAGAGAAAGTCTGAGGTTGGTTCCTTAAAGGATTTTGTTAGTGGAGGATTAGTGATACAGGAATTTAGCCCAGTCACTGTATCTGAGGTCAACAGTAGAATGAATAATTTTTACTGTAGCTGTGGCAAACATTGGAGTGAATACTTGTTTTCTAGAATCACTTTGACCTTGAAGAATCATTGTGAAAAGCAGTAAAGAATCCTTGTGGAAAACAGTGATTGTTTTCAGTGATTTGTAGAATTGTTTTTCTGAGGGGGTGTTGCAGCCTTCCCATGACTTTGGTCACAAGAAGCCTCTGGCACACCTGAAGCTCTTGGATTATTGTGTACTGCAAATGATACACAATAAAGGACTAAGATCTCGTGGGCATGTGGTGCTTTCCTTTAGAGAGACATCTAGATTAGATTAGGGACCTCAGTATGAGGAAATACTTTATCCAAAAAACAACTTTGTGTAACAATCAATAAATATGCCTTTGTATGGCTGTTCGAGGTTCAGTGCATCAGAGGCTACATGTTCCTGCTGCCACACAGGCCTTAAAATTTCACCTTGGAGGGACCTCTTTCTACGACCTACCCACACACCACAGAACACTCCAACAGATTAGTGAGGCTGAGGCTCCTTCAAACTATGCCTCCAGGAGCCTATGGTAACCTTCACCATAGGGGACTGTGGTGGTTTGAGAGAAAATGGCCCCCAAAGGGAGTGGCACTATTAGGAAGTGTGGCCTTGTTGGAGTAGGTGTGGTCTTGTTGGAGGAAGTGTTTCACAGTGGAAGTGGGCTTTGAGGTCTCATGTATGCTTAAGTCATGCCCAGAGAGAGAGAGACTACTTCCTGTTGCCTGCATATCAACATCTAGCAGCTTCTTCTCCAACACCGTGTCTGCCTGCACACTGCCATGCTCCCTGCCATGATGATAATGGACTAAACCCCTGAAACTGTAAGCTGCCACTTCAATGAAATGTTTTCCTTTGTAAGAGTTGCCTTAGTCATGGTGTCTCTTCACAGCAATAGAAACCCTAATTAAGACAGGGACCAACCTGTGAATTTGCTGGTAGACACATGAGCTACTCATTCAGTATTACAGGAGACCCTCTGACCCCTTACAACCAAACAATGGAAGCCCAGGGGCAACAGGGGCTATCAAAGAACACAAAAGGATCACTGACCGGAATGTGAATCTGGGACAAGGAGCTGTGACTCATTCTTTCATTGCTACTTCTGAATGTCCCTACCCTTTACTGGGGCAGGACATCCTGAACAAGCAAGCTCCAGGCAACAATATCATTCTCAAGAGACATTCCTGCAGTTGGGAAGCCCTGCTAAGGCTTTAACCATTATCTGCCCAATAAGTGAGAAATATCTGCTCCTCCAAAATCCAACTCATTCCTTGGGAGGGGAATGGAAAAAGTTGTTGATCCAGGAAGTTCTGTGGTGATATATCGTGTACGTCAATGAAGTTTGGCTGGGAATCAGAGAACAAAGCCAGCTACTAAATTAGACATAGAGGTCAGGCAGTGGTAGCACACGCCTTTAGTCCTAGCATTAAGTAGGCAGAGATTCATCCGGATCTCTGTGAGTTCAAGGCCATACTGGGAACAGAGCCAGGCGTGGTGGCACATGCCTTTAATCCCAGCACTAGGAAGGAAGGAAGGAAGGAAGGAAGATGGCACAGAAAGGGATATAAGGCGTGAATAAACAGGAAGTCTCTCTCTTGAGGCTGAAGATTTCATAGAGGTAAGAGCATGGCTGGCTTGTTCTGTTTTCACCCCAATATCTAGCTCCATTTTTTGTTTGTTTGTTTGTTTTGTTTTTCTTTTCTTTTCTTATTAAACAGACTATTTAGCAATTCATGTTACAAAGGTCCTAGAGTCTGGGCAGAGGACAATCCTCCTGGCTTGGCAGAACATGTGACACCTGTCATAGTACATCTAGCATCAGGGTTAATGCCCATCCAGTCAAGCAATATACCATCAGTACAGAAGACAGGGAAGTGGTTAAGATTCACATCACGTGCCTCCTTGAGGCAGGCACACTTATTACTTGCCAGTCAGCCTGGAATACCCCCTTGTTGCCTGTCCAAAAGCCTGAAACTCAAGACTATAGACCAATGCAAGACATGAGGGAAGGTAGAATCCATTTACTCAACCGTTCCAGATCCCTATAGTTTGCTCAGTTTATTACCACCAGAGCATAAAGTTTAAATTGCATTGGACTTAAAAGATACATTCTTCTCCATCACTCTGTCAAAATTACGTCAGCCCATCTTCACATTTGAATATGTAGATGATTTGTTATTGGCTGCTAAACATGAGGAGGACTGTTTGAGAGCCACCAGAGGCCTTTTGGAAACTCTAGCCCTACATTTTGGAATTGTAATGTATATCGTGTGGCCATCATATGTTAGAAGTATTTGGTCTGGGGCTGGAGAGATGGCTCAGAGGTTAAGAGCACTGGCTGCTCTTCCAGAGGTTCTGAGTTCAATTCCCAGCAACCACATGGGGGCTCACAACCATCTGTAATGAGATCTGATGCCTTCTTCTGGCAGGTAGCTTACATGCAAGCAGAACACTGTATACATAGTAAATAAATAAATCTTTAAAAGAAAAAGAAGTATGTGGTCTGTTTTTTTTTTTAAATTTTGATTTATAGGGGATTGCAGTTAAGAGATTGCATGAATCTCAGAAAAGACTTTGAACTATGGACTTTAAAACATTGTTGAGACTGACAGACTATGGGGATTTTGAAGTTGGACTAAATGCATTTTGCATTATGATATCGTTACACACTTATGGGGTTCAGGGAGTGGAATGTGGAAGTTTGATGTAATTGGCCCCCATAAGCTCATAGGGAATGGCACTGTTGGGAAGTGTGGCCTTGCTGAAGTAGGTGTGGCCTTGCTGGAGGAAATGTGTCCCTATGGGGGCTGGTTTTGAAGTCTCCTATGCTCCAGCTACACCTAGTTCAATTCACTTCCTCTTGCCTGCAGATCAAGATGTAGAACTCTCTAATGTAATAAATCCATGGAAGTCTGCTTAAGGAGTATTAGGGAAATTTATTAAGGTAAATTAAGGAAATGCACTCAGGAATACAGAACGGAGTAGACAGCTGAAGTCGTCCTCTTATCTGAACAGGAGCTAATCCACCTGCCAGTTCAATCACTCCAAGAAGCAGGGAGCAGGGAGAAGGGACTCATGACCCTTCTCCCTTTCCTATCAAGAGGTCTTGTACACCGGCAAGAAGCACCGCCTCCTTCAGGCCCTATAGCCCAAGGTCATGGGTGGAGCCAATACCACTACAACTCTTAGCTCCTTCTCTAGCAACATGTCTGTCTGCATACCAACATGTCTTGCCATGATTATAATGGACTAATGCTCTGAATTGTTAGCCACCCCAATTCAATGTTTTCTTTTATAAGAGTTGCTTTGGTCCTGATGTCTCTTCACAGCAATAGAAACCCTAAGACACCAATGACCCAGTACCAACCCCTTCCTTCTTTTAGATAAGGATAAACATATTTGATAAATCCTCGGCCATTAATCTCACCACTCTGATGGCTAATGATAACCCTGAGACCATTCATGACTGCCTGCAGAGGCTGGACATCATCCAAGGTGTGCAACCTAACCTGACAGATGTTTCTCTCACCACCAAAGATGCAGGTCTCTACATAGGTGGCAACAGCTTCATTCAAGAAGCCAGATATTCAGGGGCAGTGGTGGTCACAGGCCAGAAGGAGGTCATTTGGGCACAGACTTTTCCCAGGGGCATATCTACCCAGAGCGCTGAAATAATTGCTCTGACATAGGCTTTAAGATGGGCTGAAGGAAAAATCGTGAACATCTACACAGACAACCAATATGCATTTTCCATGGCTCATTTTCATGGACAGATACATAAACAGGCTCGTTCACTTCAGAGGGAAAGACTATTAAAAATAAACATGAAGCCGGGAGGTGGTGGCGCCCGCCTTTAATCCCAGCATTTGGGAGGCAGAGGCAGGCGGATCTCTATGAGTTCCAGGCCAGCCTGGCCTACAGAGTGAGATCCAGGACAGGCACCAAAACTACACAGAAAAACCCTGTCTTGAGAAACAAAACAAACAAACAAACAAATAAATAAATAAATCATGAAATTGTCCAGTTGCTGGAGGCCATTTGGCTCCTGAGGAACTGGCCATAATTTACTGGCCAGGATACCAAAAAGGCAAAAGCCCCCAAAACTCAAGGTAACACCTATGCAGATCAAGTTGCCAAAGAGGCTGTTCCTGGGGAACCCAAACCCCAGACTGTTCTGGAACTATCTGCTATCCCTGAGTCCCAACTCTGCCCAATGAAGATGTTCCTTCGTATGACCCAGAAGAAATCAAGTCATATTCTGACTTGGTGGCCCAGGAGAGCTGCAATGGATGGTGGATCTTGCCTGAAGGAAGAATCTGCATGTCAAAGGTACTAGGCCCAGGGCTGGAGTGATGGCTCAGTGGTTAAGAGCACCAACTGTTCTACCAGAGGTCCCAGGTTCAATTCCCAGCACCCACATGGCAGCTAACAACTGTCTGTAACTCTAAGATCTGACACAGACATACATGCATACACCAATGCACATAAAATAAAGATAAATAAATTGTTATTTAAAAGAAAAAAAAAGGTACTAGGCCCAAACTGGCTAACTGCCTCGCATTGCACACTGACTGAAGCTTAAAAAAAGAGATCTCAAAGCCCACTTCCACAGTGACACACTTCTTCCAGCAAGGCCACACCTCCTAGCAGTACCACTCCCTTTGGGTGCCATTTTCTTTCAAACCACCACAGTCATTCAGTGGTTTGTGGATGTTTGTTATTGTTTGGGGGGTTGGTTTCAGGTTGTTATTGGTAATGGTCAGGAAAAAGGCTGAACAAAGGAGATTAGATTCAGGGATCTCTTTCTGAAGAGAAAAGACGGGGAGGGATATAGTGTAGAAATGATGGGATAAAAGGATGGATTGTTGAGTCTACTTTTGAACAAACACTAGTTTCAGATATTTTACATTGGTATGGATTTTTGTATATTGATACAAAGTTAAGGTTATTTTTGTTATGCTGTATAGAAGTTTCTACTCTTGTTTAACGTATTGTACCTATGCAGCTCATTTAAAAATGTAATGTGAAGTTCAAGTCCTTTGGAGCTATTATTATAAACCATTTAGGACAATTAAGGAACACAGGTTAGTAGTTAGACATCTATAACAGTTAAACTTGTAGTCATGTTAGGTATGTTTTCAAGGTCATACCAAAATATATTTTAGACAGATAGATGGTTTTCAAACACTTCAAAGACCTACAGTGCTGCGGGCCGCAGGAATATATCCTAAGAATTCAGCTGGTTATGGCAAAGTCACTACCTGAAGGGATCAAGGAATTCTTTCAGAGGAAGCCAAATCCCAAGGAGCTTTTGGTGTTACTTGGCTTGTTATATATCAGCTGTCTTCTGTTATGAAAATCGTGTGTGCCTTCATATTTTTCCCAATTGATTTTTCTCTAAGAAGGGCTAACAATGTGGACTGATCACTCTCTGGACATACACATTCAAGGTATTTGGAGAACAGTCTCAGGAAAGGCTTCCTCTGGAATCAGATATCTCCCTTAGCCACTTTCAAGGACTAACAGTAATAACAGTCCATATGCTAGTCTCCTGATTTAAGGCAAATTCCACAAGGAGACACCGCCTAGGTCAGGTGGACGTTAAGTAATAGCTTTACATAATTTAGCTCGGACCCTCCTTTCTTACAGACTTACTAACTTTATAGACCTTTAACTCCTTATCTAACCACTTCTAGGAATATTTAGATAACTTTCTGTGCTGACAGCTATGCTCAGTCAGAACCCCAGTTCAAGCCTCCCTGTAATTATCATCATTGGCAGCATCTGGCCAGGTCCATCCCCAGATGGAGGAAAGGACCTTATCAGAGATACCTCTGTACCCTCTAAGAACAGACTTAAGCATCCAGACTACCCATTTGAGAAGGCCTGGCGGATGTGCCAATTAAGCTTAACTTCCTCCTATCCCAAATCTTACCTCTAGTTCTAGATCTACCTTTAACTATCACCAGAGGCATCTAACTGTACACAGGTTGCCTAGTGACCGAGCACACCTTCCACCACCCTGCAGAAAAAAATGGCAGATAGCTTGGACAGATGGGAGCCAAAGGAAAAAAGAAGGCAGTTTTTGTTTGTTTGTTTTGTTTTTTCAAGACAGGGTTTCTCTGTGTAGCTTTGCACCTTTCCTGGAACTCACTCAGTAGCCCAGGCTGGCCTCGAACTCACAGAGATCCACCTGGCTCTGCCTCCCGAGGGCTGGGACTAAAGGCATGCGCCACCACCGCCCGGCAAGAAGGCAGTTTTATTTTCTCCCATTTACCTAGCAACTTATAGATTCTTAACATTTTCTACCAATCATGTTTAAGACTATAGTTGATCCCTCTTCTCAGATATTACCTGAATTTAGCCTTTAGTTAATTCATTTCCCCACTGGTCACTTCTCTTTGGGGTTGCAAATGATAATTAATGGTTATTGCCCCTCTATGTGATTCCTATCACCCCTGCATTTGACCCTGGAAGCCTGACTTTGCACTGCCAAGGGAATACTGCTTGTAAGTGTATATATACCAGGACTTCCAGGGAACGGGAGGGGAAGAAGAGGATTTGGAAGAATAAATGACTGGACTAAGAGCTCGGTGTGCTGAGAATCTATTTCCCAAAAATAGTCCTCGCCATTCATAGTTCTCTCTCCTAAGCCCCTGGGATATATAATATTAAGGCTGGTCCCTGTAGCATGAATCTTAAAGAGTCTTATTAACAAAAACAAACCCAGAGCCAGGTACTGGGGTGAACACTGAATGATCAGAGAGACAGAACCAGCCACAGCTACCTCACCTCGCTGGATCCTCAGCAGGTCTTGTTTCCTCAGACTGGAAACCTCTGTGTCCTCATATCTGAATGGTTCTCAGCTGAACTGTGCTTCTTGAAAGCCTGAATGCTTAACCAGCCAAATGCTTCTAGTTTCTGGTCCTCACGCCTTATATACCTTTCTGCTTTCTACCACCACTCCCTGGGATTAAAGGCTCGCTTTCTGAGATTAAAGGCGTGTGTCACCATGCCTGGCCATTTCCAATGTGGCCTTGAACTCACAGAGATCCAGAGGGATTTCTGTCTCTGGAATGCTAGGATTAAAGGCATGTGCTACCACTGCCTATCCTCATGTTTAATATTGTGGCTGTCCTGTTCTCTGACCCCAGATAAGTTTATTAGGGTGCACAATATTTTGGGGAACACAATACCACCACAGGTCCCTCTATTATACAAGACTACAGAATATGGTATTTAAGCTTTTCATGACAGTGATGCTCTTGGCAGCACCAATTTACTTCAGAGAAGATGATGGACATCGAGGAAACTCCCTATCGAGTTTGCTTTTAATGTGGCAAGACTAGCCCTTTGAGCAAGAAACCTGACTGCTGACAGTATGTTGTACAAACTATATAAACAGGACACAAAGAAAAAAGACTGTTGAACTTTGTCAAAACAAGGTGAGACAGTCCTTCAAAACTCCTGCTTCACAGAAGTCTGTCAGAAATTC
Source organism: Peromyscus aztecus (assembly GCA_902168405.1). Classification (NCBI taxonomy): domain Eukaryota; kingdom Metazoa; phylum Chordata; class Mammalia; order Rodentia; family Cricetidae; genus Peromyscus; species Peromyscus aztecus. The sequence goes on along the minus strand of CABHPQ010153379.1, from coordinate 17,944 downwards.
TAGGCCTGTAGGTTGAAGATGGATGCTCCAAAGTTACAGAGGAACCTTAGGTGACTGACTCTCCAGGCAGCCAGATGTCTCTGTTACATGCAGTTTTGGAAGAGTGGCTTTCATTGCACTTCCTGTTTAATCAGGTAATATTACATATATCCTTCTGGGGTGTTTGATGGAGTCGAAGACTAGGTAGTTGTAGTTTTCCTTAGTCATGATAGAAGGTAAATTAGGTACAGAGCTTTGAACTCACCAAGATAGGATAAATAATGGGGTATTTTCTTTAAATCTGCCAAAAACAAATTGAATGGGCATTGTAAATGTAATACTTACTTGGCAATTGTTCTTTTTGTTTGTTTTTTTGTTTGTTTGTTTTGTTTTGTTTTTTGAGACAGGGTTTCTCTGTGTAGCTTTGAAGCCTGTCCTGGAACTCACTCTGTAGCCCAGGTTGGCCTCAAACTCACAGAGACCTGCCTGCCTCTGCCTCCCAAGTGCTGGGATTAAAGGCATGTGCCACCACCATGAAAATGTTCTTATTGTATATATTTTTACTAAGTTAGAGTTAAAACCTGTAGCTAGAGTTTTCCTGCCTGGTCCACAGTCAGGACAAATCTCTCTCACCTGCCAGTCCCACAGTCGCTCAGACCCAACCAAGTAAACACAGAGACTTATATTGCTTACAAACTGTATGGCCATGGCAGGCTTCTTGCTAACTGTCCTTATATCTTAAATTAATCCATTTCTATAAATCTATACCTTGCCACATGGCTCGTGGCTTACCGGATTCTTTACATGCTGCTTGTCCTGGTGGTGGCTGGCTGTGTCTCCTTCCACCTTCCTGTTCTTTTCTCCTCTCTGTTAGTCCTGCCTATACTTCCTGCCTAGCCACAGGCCAATCAGTGTTTTATTTATTGACCAATCAGAGCAACCTGACATACAGACCATCCCACAGCAAAAACCTTTCCTTTTTATTTAGACAAAAAGGGGGAAATGTTGTGTTTTTGTTAATAAGGGGCAACGTAATCTCTTCTGTAACTGCTTCTTAGTGGAAATTAAGGCTTCATTGTCAGGACTCAGGAAGGCTGGAATGCTTGTCAAAGGCCAGGAAGGGAAAGGAATGCAGGCTGGCAAACATCTGTTTCACTCCTGCCCAGGTTCTGCAGGACCACCAGGTGCCAGGAAGAATAGGCTGCTTTGGAGTAGTCTGGAACTGCTGGTTCAAGAAAGGGTTCAGGCTGGTTGGAAATCCTGTCAGAAGCACCTGTGATTTACATCAGTTTACAGCAAGTCCAAGGCCAGCTGGTTGCAGTCTTCAGTTGATTTGTAATTCTATTTGAACAAATACAGACTAGTGTCAGAAGGTAAAGTTAAGGAACTTAGGGGAAAATATTTATCTTGGGTGTACACTTGAAACTTCCAGGCCTGCGGTCCTGGTAGCTGGGGGTGTGGGAGTAGTCCCAAGACTAGGGGAAGCAGAGAGAGAGAGAGAGAGAGAGAGAGAGAGAGAGAGAGAGAGACAGACAGACAGACACAGAGAGACAGAGAGACAGAAAGCCCACTCTCAAGAATAGGCAGTAGGTGGGAAGCTTAGACTGTTGGTTGACAGGAGTCTTCATCTGGAACCTGTTTGACCTGTGACAGGTGGATTCAAATTAGGACTCCTTGAAGCTGACATGAATTTTTTAAGTTTACAAAAAGGGATAAAAGTTTTAGATATATCAGCATTACCACTGTTTATAATCTATACTGAAATCTACATTATAGAAAATGCAGCAGACTCATGCCTTTAAAATTTTGAGCTTGTTACTATGATAATAGACTAGATTAATAGCTTATCAGAACTCCATTGATTAATGTTAAAATTCTGAACTTTTGAAGTCTTAGTATAACAATAGCATAGTAAGAAGGAAAACAGTCTGAAATATTTCTAATATACCTTAAATCACTCCTCAGACCTTTATAACTTGCATTTATGTGTCTTAAATCACTTTCTTAGGCCCTCATAACTAACTTAAGCTTTTACATCCTCAGACCTTTACAATTTGCATCTACATACCTTAAATTACATTCTTAGACCCTCACAACTTACATAAACATCAAAGACTTTCTTTTTCCATCCAATAATATACCATGAGATACCAGTGATTAGTGAGAGCAGTCACTGCAAAGCAAGTTCAGGAATAGTAAAAAGTTACATTAAAAACTGTTTTGTGAGTTTATTTCTTTCAGTGTGAAGTCAGCCAGCAAGGCAAACTGTCTTTGAGTCTGATTTTTACATATGAAATGGACTGATCAGGCAGCTGCAGCCTTGTGGGAGGAGCTGGGTGCTTGCTGCTGTTAAATTGATAACACTACAGTTAGCCATCAACATTATCAGAGATCTGAGAAGAATACATTAGAGCAGAAAGTGTAATCCAAATGGTCTCTGTATCAGTTAAAATGACAGAGACTTACCCACTACCTGGACAGTTACCCTAGGTTCCCCTGTGGCACACAGGAGGAACTTGAGAAAACTGACCTATCTTGGTGAGACAGAGAGGGCTATCAACCTAACACTGGCCACAGTTTGGGCAGGACCCTGATGGTGTGTGAGGCATGGAACAGTTCTTTGCCCAGTGGTTAGTGTTACCACAATCCAGGCATAGTCATCTGTGCCCCATCTTCTTCTTTGGAGACCTTAGGGTCAATACTAATAGCTGGCATTTCTGTCTATAATAAGTTTTTTTTCATTAAACACTTTAAATGCCATATTCAGCAGATCTCTGAGGAGTTTGAGGACCATCTATTTAGTTTACCTAATTTTAATCAAACTTTGCTTTTAGTTACTTGCTATAGGCTTAATCTTGAAAACATATACAGGAGGCTAAATAAAGCTTGTCCCTGTAAATGAATTACATTTATACTTAGCATGACTATGAGCCTAGTTCTGAGCACATTAAATAATTTGATCACTTATAAGGTGACTGAGCATTAACTTACATGTCTTAATCATCTTTAACAGTTTACAACAAGTTAGTAGCTTATACAAGATTAGGATTTTACAATTTTATCCCTGTTAAGTTTGGGCCTTAAAACTTTGAACTGAAGATTTAATTGAAGATCCTTTAGCATCCAAATAAAATTTTAAACCATAAATACAGTCACAAAGACAAAGAGGCTAGACATATATCTTCAAGTCAGTTTCTGGTAGCCTAAATAGACCTTAGGAATTTAAAATTCTTACTTATCAAATATACCTTATTTACCAAACATATGTTGTCCCCTATTTAAAAGTTTCTAGAAGCCTGGTGTGAACACAGAAAATACATAGATAGTTAGACATAAATCTCTATAAGTCAGCTTTTGGTAATCTGAACAGACTGTTATAACTTAGGAATTTATAAACCTTATTTATCAAATATTCCTAATTCATCAAGAATAGCTTGTAGATATCTACAATTTTCTAGAAAGCTGGTGTTGAGCAGTTAGTACAGATATACGTAGTTAGACATCTTTAAGTCAGTTTCTGTTAACCTGAACAGACCTCTATAACCTAGGAATTTATCATCATACAGAATCCACCCTAATCCAAAATAATTTGGCTCCCTGCTGTTGACTCCTTAGCCTAAAAAGGAGACACAATGGTAAGCAGAGGACTCAGTGGGACTAAGAAGTTTTATGATCGTTGCCTTAGTTGGTTTATACTACATGGTTATCTTAATTGAGATGGTGGCGAAGTTACATGTACTCTTTAGCCTTAGCAAAGATGGCTGCCAATCATTACTGCTTCCTTTCCAAACAAGTCATCAGCCAAAGATGGAGGCAAGCCACATAGTTGAAAAATATGTTTAAAATTTTCTTTTTGGATTTTCAAGACAGGGTTTCTCTGTATAGCCCTGGCTTTGTAGACCAGGCTGGCCTCAAACTCACAGAGATCTGCCTGCCTCTGTCTCCCAAGTCCTGGGATTAAAAGCATGCACCACCACCACTCAGCCATAGTTACTATTTAAAAACATCTCTTTTTCTAAACAAGAGTTTAATTCCAGTTACATATTCAGATACAGTATGCTATAGCAGATCTTTCTTTCTTTCTTTCTTTCTTTCTTTCTTTCTTTCTTTTTTTTTTTTTTTTTTTTTTTTTTTTTGGTTTTTTGAGACAGGGTTTCTCTATGTAGCTTTGTGCCTTTCCTGGAACTCACTCTGTAGCCCAGGCTGGCCTCCAACTCACAGAGATCTGGCTGCCTCTGCCTCCCAGTGATGGGATTAAAGGTGTGTGCCACCACCGCCCAGCAGCAGATCTATCTTTCTAAACAAGAGTTGAATCACATATATAATATGCTATAACAAACTAGGATTACCTATCAGCCTTTTGTTATACATTTTAAGTTAACTTTTTATTACAGATTTTGAAATTTTTTTGTTTTGTTTTGTTTTCCAAGACAGAGTTTCTCTGTGTAGCTTTTGGAGCCTGTCCTGGAGCTCACTTTTAGACCAGGCTGGCCTCGAACTCACAGAGATTCACCTGCCTCTGGCTCCTGGGTGCTGGGATTAAAGGTGTGCACCACCACCACCCGGCAGATTTTGCAAATTTTTAACCATACCTAAAGTACTTACAAATCCTGAGATACAGTTTACACAGTAGTCTTAAGAGATTTTCTTTGAGAGCAGGGAACAAAGAAATCATAGAGACAGAATATTTTCAAAAGCAGGAAAAGCTTTGAGAAAAGAGAGTTTAGGAAGTGGACAGCAGAGAAAGTTTAGGTATAAGAGATTTGGGGATCATTTGTTTGTGCAGTGGCGGAAGTTGTTCCCACATCAGAGAATTTAGAAATCAAGTGTGCCATTTTAGTGACCGGTACTGAGGCCAAGCCATTTACGGCAAGACAATAAGGCTTTAAAGAAATGTCTGAGTCCAAGGAGGAAAAGAGAAAGGGTCAGAGGCCAGATCTCCGCCAGAGGGAAGGTTCCAAGAGGGAGCCGAGCTACAGACACAGGGTCGAAAGCAGGAACTCCATCCAAGGGAGGATTCCAATACTACAGTGGAATTCCAATACTACTCTACAGAGGCCCAGGAGGATGGAAAGAAGTGTCAGAGCAGGCAGCTCTGAAGGGGAGGTGAGGAAAAGGTTGCAAACAGTAACTCTAACTGAAGGAGGAGTCCAACATCCTAGAGGCCCAAAAGGGTAGAAGGAAGCTGCAGGGCTTCCAGGAGGGAGCTGAGAGATAGAAAAGACCAGGGCAGAAGAGAGAAGGGTAAGTGTCTTGGTGACAAGAATTTCAATCCAGGGCCCCCTCAAGGGGACTGAGAGACCTGTCAGAGAGAAATATCCCAAATCATAGAGGAGAGGCATCCCTTTCCACGTGATGGGGGCCCTGGAGGGCGAGACGAAGCTCCCTGGCACACTGGTGTGACTTTTACAGTAATGGTAGACAAAGCAGGCAGCTCCAGGGAGACACTTACCCTGTAGAGGAGGAAAGGAGTGGGTAGAGCAGGCAGGGAAGAAAGCAGCTGAAGAGGCAGCCTGGGAAAAGGGAGGGTTCCAACAGAGGAAGAGGGACAGTGAGATGCCCATGTGGTGGGTACCCAAGAGGGCATAGCAGGCCCTAGGAGCCAGAGAGACTGAGAAGAAACTTACCAAGTAGGCAAGGAGAGACAAATGGTTAGAGTAAGTGGAAGGAAGCAGGGGCTGAAGAGGTGGACTCCAGAACAGGAGTCCACTGTGGGGGGGGGGGGTAGCAGAAACCAACAGAAAACAGCAATCCATACCTACACGCCTTAGGAAAGTCAAATCAGCAGCCTGCTTCAATTAGGAGAGGCCAAGCCCCTTGGAAGGGGCTCACTTATGCTCCTCCCAGGTTTCAGGCTCCAGACGTTGTATAAAGTGAGGACATGTCTGCTCCAATAATGGTTAGGGGGAAGGTTTTTATTGCAGACATGAAGGAGACTACAGCTAGAGGCATCTGGAAGAGTCCAGAGCAGAGAAAGTAGTAGACTAAACATGGCCAGCAGACTGCTTCAGGCCTGAGAAGGGGCGGGGGGAGAGGGGCAGGGAGGAGGGCGGGAGAGGAAGAGAAGAAAGGATCTCTTAAGAAAGAGGGGGCCAGAGAATGCCCAGAGAGGGAGAACCAGGAAGGCACATGGCTGAAATGGCGGGGTTATATAGGAATGAGAAGCTGGGGAAAGGGGAGCCCACGAGCTGGAGAAGTTTAGGGCAGGGGGTGTAGTGAGAAGAGCCACAGGTACTGCGTGGGTCTGGAGACCAGCATGTTCTTTGGTATGCTCATAGGCACCATGGTTAGCCATTTGTTCTGACCTTCTCTGGACTCAGACACTCCGGACGTGCCTTCAGCTAATTTGTCACTTGGACATCTACAGGACCATTTTTTTTTCCGGTAACAGCAGACAACAATAAAGACTGCAAAAACAAGTAGTAGTAGTAGTGGTGGTAGTAGTAGGAATAGCCGGTTTCTGTGATCTGAAACTGAGAAAAACAAGAAATATTTTGGTCAAGTCAAGAACAGACATTTTTTTTTTTCTGGCAGTCTATGATGAAGGACAAATGGCAAAG
>CABHPQ010153379.1:0-11305 GCA_902168405.1 Peromyscus aztecus | reverse complement strand
TTTTTCTGGCAGTCTATGATGAAGGACAAATGGCAAAGCCAATGGTCTTCTTCCTGGCATGGCAGAGGCCAGATGACAGGCCCAGCACAGGTGGAACTGGGCCATTTTTTTTTTTTTTTTTTTTTTGGTCAACTTGACATTAAGTTAGGGCGACCTAGGAAGAGGGAACCTCGGCTGAGAAAATGCCTATACCAGATTGCCTGTAGGCAAGTCTTGGGGGCATGTTCTTGATTGCTCATCAGGAGAGGAGGCCCACGGTGGGCAGTGCCACTCCTGAGCAGTCTAAGAAAGCCAACTGAGCAAGTCACGGGGAGCAAGCCATGGAGCGTTTCTTCATGGCCTCTGTTTGAGTCCCTGCCCACATCCTTTCATGATGGACTGTAAGCTGTAAGCAAGTTACACATAAGTCCTTTGCTCATTAAGTTGCTTTTGGCCAGCATTTTATCTCAGCAATGCAAAGCAGACTAACACAAGCAGGAAGGGAGGCCACCATGCTGGCGCTCCTGGGAACAGAAAGGACTGGCCTTGTGTTCCAACAGGAAGGAGACATCCTCCATCCCGAGAGTTTGTTGACTATGATACAATTTGGCAAAACACACATCACACGAAAACTTAATATCTCACCACTTTCAGAACACCTGAGGTGTTTTTCACGGCTGTGCAGCCATCTCCACACCAGTCTCTAGAATTTTCTTATCTTCCCTCACTGACCTCTGCCCCCAGTGGACACTAACTTCCCAGCCTTGCTCCCAGACCGTGGTTCCCAATGTTCTCTATTTCACCTCTGTCAGCTTGTTGCTCCAGGACCGCTCAGGTACAACCACACTGGCCCCGTAGGGCCAGGCTTATTTCACTTAGCACACGTCTTTAAGGTTTATTATACTGCTGTGTCAGAGTGTCTGTCCTTTTCAAGAGAGAATGCTATTCCATTGAATATGCTTTCCCCCTTGGGTTGTTGACACTCACAGCTGTGCAGTGCTAGAATTATAGGCCAGGGCCAGTGTATCCTAGTTGAATTTTACTGTATCTTTTTGGAGTACTGGGGATTGAATTTAGGGCTTCATGAACGCTAGGAAAATGCTCTACCACTGAGCTTATTCAATGTTCAGCTCAAGGGTCTACTTATTGTAAAGAATTATTTAAAATTCCATTAACATGTGAATGAAGACACATGTGGGTTGTAGATAATGATTCAGTCATGAAAAAAAAAAAATGAGGCCCTGATAGCTTCAACCTAGATCAGCCTTAAAATATGATGCTCAGGGGCTGGAGAGATGGCTCAGTGGTTAAGAGCACTGACTGCTCTTTTAGAGGAACCAGATTCAATTCCCAACACCCATATGGCAGCTCACAACTGTTTGTAACTCCAGTTCCAGGGGAATCTGACACCTTCATACTAATGCATGTTAAATAAATTATTAAAAAACACCATGATGCTCAGGTGGCTGGAGAGATGGTTCAGTCATTAAGAGCACTGGCTGCTCTTGCAGAGGACCCAGGTTCAGTTCCCAGCATGCACATGGTGGTTCTCAACCATCTGTAACTCCAATCCCAGGGAATCTGTCACCTCTTGTATATATATGGTGCACAAACATACATGCAACAAAACACCCATACACGTAAAATATTTTACAAGAAAACATGATGCTCAGGGATCCAGACACAGAAGCTACACATGGTGACTCTATACCTTTGAACAATATGAACAGGACAGGCCACTAAAGCAGATTGGCCTGGGAGGGTCAGGGTCTGACAGAGACAGAGATTCCGTTTAGGGGACATGTATTTTGCAACAGATGGAGGGCTGGTATTCAGTGCTATTTTGATGTCTACTTTGAAACAGTTAATGCTGTGGTATGCAAATTTTCATTCAATGAGAAGATAGCCGTAGTGTTTAAAGATACATCTGTCTTACTTGTCGTCGTCTGACCGCACACCGTATTCGCTGTGGAGTTGCATGCCTGGAGGACAGGGATTCCCTGGGGACACCTGGAAAGAGACACCCTCAGTTCTTTCTGCCAGTCAGCGGCAGAGGATGCCCAGAAAGGCTTGATGCCACCTCCAAACCACATCAGGCAGCATCATGATCCAAGATCTGCAACAGGGCTCTGGCCACACAGCTCTTACCAGCTCCACTGGCATCTCAGACACTATTGTGTGATTCTCACCAAATATACAAAATTTACTACATTTCCCCCCTCCACTGATGTCCATAGCCTCTTTGGTGGCCTTGGAGTGAGAAAAAGGAGGCCTGTCCTGCTGTTATCAGGGACTCAGATTTCACAGTCCCCAGAGCAACAATACTCCCCAGGCCTGCGGCTTGTGCTGACACCCCCTAGTGGTTTGAATATGCAACAACTCCATCTGACACCTGACAGGAGTGAATTCGTCTTATGGAGGGGGGAAAAACACAGAATTTTCCTAAAACCTTGCCCTGAAGTCTTTTCCCATACAGTTTAACCCAGACCTACCTTCCTGTGAATGAACGAGGCTTTCTCCAGCCCTCCCAAATTCCGTTACATTGAAGAAACCTCCTGGAAGACATCACTCAGAAAAACTGGGTCCCCTGGCAGGGATATCTACTTTCTCTCAAGGGGCACTAGACTTGGAGATGTCTAGCAATAAGTTCTGCACCATCCAGGCCACAGAGTCCCCACCCCACATTACCCCCTGACAAAGAATGACACAGACTGTCCCCTTCTCTGGACATTAGAGGCCACTCAAATAATGTATAAAGCCACCACTGACCCATACCACAATGTTCTTACTTGGTACACGGGCGGCAGACTTCATAGGATTCTGGGTCAGAATAGAAATGACCCACTTGGCACTGGCATTTCCGGTCACTGGTGGCAGAGCACTCAGCCACCATTTCCTGGCCTGCAATCCAAGGAAGAGCAGGGTTAGGTCAAGATGAGCATCCTCAAATATGCACATAGACCCCACCATCATTTGAGAGGAACAGTGTGTCCCAGTACAAGCTTTACCAGCCATCACAGATGTACTGAACACTAAACAGTACTAACTACTATGAACATTTGATCACCTTCAGGCCTCCAGAGTGGTACCCAGACCTGAGTTAGGTGATGGCTTGGGAGATTCATTGTTCAGCATCCCATACAACAGCATCAAACTACCCTGAGGCCTCCATCACAGGTGGTCCTGACCTGTATGTCCACTGCTGCCCCACAAAGTTCCCCTCCCCGAGGCCACCATCTCCAGACATCTCTGACTTGCCTTATTTAATTACCACATTCTTTGCTGAAGAGCTAGTGACCATGTGTCTGGATCCCTAGTGGGACCTTGCACCTCTCTTAATTGAGACTGACTCAGTGGCTTATGAGAGAAGATGGTTTTCCCACTTGAGGTGTTCCTGTGTCTATAGTTCAGTGCACCACAAACATTCAACTGAATGTCAACCCCTCACTGTTAGGGATCTCCAGCTTGGGGCCCCACTCCAAACCCCACCCTCAGCACGCCAAGCAGCGTCTCCTCCCCTGGAGCTCCTCAAGACTACCTACAGAGTATTTAAGGTCCGGCTCATAGACTTGCCTCGAGTTCCCCCCTTTCTTGAGACCCCCCGGGAATGCTTTGCTCAGATGAAAACCTGGACTTTAATTCGGACTTATTGGATGTATTGCACCAGCGGAGAAACCCAATATCGAGGTACAGACACCTTTCACTCACAGTGCTCTGAAGCTAGACCGTGTCCATTCTCAGAGTACAGCAGTGGGTACAAGCAAGGAGGACTCCCAGCCTGGCTCTCTGCAGATGCCTTACAGCATCAGGGGATCTGTGCTTGTGGAATATGGTTCTGTCTTTTGTTTCTTTGTTTGAGATAATATTTCTCTATGTAGTCCTGGCTGGCCTAGAACTCCACAGATCAGGCTGGCCACACTGAATGACATTTCTATCTATCTCTGCCTCCTGAGCTCTGGGATCAGAGAGATGTGTGCCACTGTGTCAGCCTGCTTCCATCTTTATGCTTAGGAGAAGCATATGACAGTGCTGAGGCACAGGGTATTGTGGTATTTGTCATTTAGTTTAACAACATCAGTGACACAGAAGTGTATACACATACATATGTGCAAGCACACACAAAACAGAATTTCTTTTCCCATAATGTCAGGGAACAAATCCAGGTCTTTTGCATACTAGGCAAACACTCTCTCACTGAGCTGCAACCCCAGCCCCAGCAATTGCTTCGAGTTTGTTTGTTTGTTTGGTTGGTTGGTTGGTTTGTTGAGACAGAGTCTCGCTATGTAGCTCTGGCTGTCTTCAAACTCATTATGTAGGCCAGGCTGGCCTTGAACTCACAGAGATCTGCCTCCAGAGTGCTAGGATTAAAAGCGTATGTCATCTTGCCCCGCCTGCTTCAAGTTTTTGGAAAACTGATGTTATTACACACATTTCCGCATCCTCTCAGTGACTCCTGCAGGCCTGTGCCTCTTCTCTCAGTGGCCTCTCCAGATCCCCACGCCCACTGCTCTGCTCTGGAAGCTCTTGTTTGGGAACTTGCACACATGGCGGCCTATCCTATCTCATTACCTGCATGTGTTTTACTAGGTTCTGCATTCAATTGACAATTAGGAGAAAAATATCTAAACAAGGGGGAAGGCTGTCTTTGTGATTGTGATTTTTCTGACACGGTTCTTACCCTGAGTCCCTCGCACTCATAAGGAGTACTTTTTGCTTTGGTTTGGTTTTGAGGCAGGGTCTCACTGTGTAGCCTTTGCTGTCCGGGAACTCACTATGTAAATAGGCCGGCCTTGAACTCCGAAATCAGCTGCTTCTGCCTCCTGTGTGCTGGGATTAAATGTTGTGTAACCATGCCCAGCTATAAGAAACACATTTTAGTGGGACTCTCCAGATGCATTTTAGTGGGACTCATATCAGTCATGGCTACTCCATCACAGTACTGGACTAACACTAAAGTGTTTCTGACTCTATTGGCAGTTTTCAAAGACACACAGTGCTAGTCCAGTCTCTGCTCAGTCACATACTCACGTTCGTCACAGCTGGAGCACAGTATACAAGACTCTAGGCCATTACTAGCCCTTGTGAACGTTCCTGGGTGACAGTTCTCACACTGTCCAAGGGTGTGGGAAATTGTGCAGGACGTCTTGACGAACTCACCTGTGGATAAGGACAGACAGGGATCAGCTTGCTCCAGACACACAGGGGTAAGGGGCTAGGTTGCTCCAGGTGGGCATATGTCTTTAGCACAAATTCTAGATAATCTCTGTCACAAACTGCTTGAGGATTTGCAAGGGCTGCTGGATCCCTGAGCTGAACTCCTTCCTGTGGCTATCTGGCCCTCCGGGGTCTAGGAAGCCAGAGAACCAGTGGTGAATAGAATGGACTCCTCGGACCCCTGCAGGGCTCAGCTTCTATGTCACAAGTAACTGACTCCTGCCCTTCTAGCCCCATGTCCTCCCCTTTGAGTGGCAGTCCCAGTGTTCTGAGAAGCACTTGAGACCCAGGTGAAGTCAGGTCACCTCATTTACTGCCTCACAAACATGTCACTTAACAAGAACTTTCTTCCTCAGGCCTCTTTCTGTCGTTATTGGTGGTGTTGATACAGTATGGCTCAAATTGGCCAGGAATTCATAGCAATCCTCCTGAGTGCTGGGATTATAGGTTTAGGCTACCATGCTTAGCTTCTTTCTTTCTTTCTACTTGTGTGTGTGTGTGTGTGTGTGTGTGTGTGTGTGTGTGTGTGTGTGTGTGTTAGAGAGAGAGAGAGAGAGAGAGAGAGAGAGAGAGAGAGACAAGGCCTCAGTCAATAGTCCTGGCTGGCCTGGAACTCACAGCAATCCCATTGCCTCAGTTTCTCAATGCCGGGATTACAGGTGTGAACCACCACGCTCAATGTCTTATTTCCTAAAGGCAGGACAGTTCTTCGTCCTAGCAGGTTCTCCTGGAACCATTTTGTATCTCTTGGTTCAGGCTTTCCTATTAATTGTAAAGGAAACTATAAACTACTAACTATGGGGAAAAGGACCAAGTCCAGCAAACATGTTACTCTCATGTATTCTCCGAAGGACAGCTGCAGACATGCAGAGTCCACTGGAGAAGAGAGACTAGTGGGGTGAGACTGAGTCAAGCCTAGTGGACAGCTGGCTGAGTCTCGGTGCTTGGTTCTTGTATCTATTTGGACACCAATAATTTTTCATTTACGGTAGTTGATGGGTTTTTTTTTTTTTTTTTTTTTGAGACAGGGTTTCTCTGTGTAGCTTTGGCATCTGTCCTGGAACTCACTCTGTAGCCCAGGCTGGCCTTGAACTCACAGAGATCCGCCCACCTCTGCCTCCTGAGTGCTGGGATTAAAGGCATGCACCACTACCACCCGGTTTCGATGGTTGTTGCTTTTAAGATTTATTTTTATTATTTGTGTGTCTGTCTGTCTGTCTGTCTGTGTACATAAGTATGTGCAGGTGCCCATAGAGAGCAAAGAGGGCAACAGACCTTCTGGAGCTAGAGTCAGGTGGTTGTGAGAAGCCTGATGTGGGTATTGGGAAACAAACTCCTGTCCCCTGAGAGAGCAACAAGCTTTCTTAACTGCTGACATCCTTCCAGCCCTGTTTCCTTTTTGAAACTATCTTGAAATGAGAAAGTGAGTGACCATAAACAATGTTAAAGTCAGCCGGGCGGTGGTGGCACACGCCTTTAATCCCAGCACTCGGGAGGCAGAACCAGGCGGATCTCTGTGAGTTCGAGGCCAGCCTGGGCTACAGAGTGAGTTCCAGGAAAAGCGCAAAGCTACACAGAGAAACCCTGTCTCGAAAAACCAAAAAAAAAAAAAAAAAAAAAAAAAAAGAATGTTAAAGTCAAGCTCTAAATTTTGGGACTGAGGGTGACATGAGTGGCCAGTTTGGGGTGACAGTACAGTGCCCTGTAGCGCCTGCCTCTTTCTGCAGCATTGGCTTCAAACTTGATCATCTACTGGTATTAGGGGATGACCTTCTCCTGAAGGAATGTCAGGAGGTAGCAGGGGACAGGCTGACACTGACAGACTGGCCAGGGCTGCCATGGTGTGCCTCATGGGACCCAGCCTGGACAGACAGGCAAGGGCTGGTGTGCATCTTTACCACTCCTCTGTGTACTGTCTCCAGAGGAGCCCCTCGGCACTGCTCCAGGGCTGGGGGAAGGCGGGGGAAACTGAGGTTTACAGCTGGAAGTAGTTTCACTCTGGCCCCACGTGGCTCTGCCTACACTGAACACAAAATTGCTCAGTTCTCTCAACAGCTGGGAACTGGACTTGGCAAGAAGACTCCTCCTACGCACAGGAGCCCAAGGAACAGTAAGCTAAATGATTTATCCGGGGTGACAGAGTAGGTGATTGGTGGGTCACGGGTCCAGGACAGCTTCACTTCAGTGGGCTTGGTGTCCCACGGGATGGGCCTGCTAAGAAAGCCTTCGTTCACCATGGGGCATGGTGTGATTTCTCGTACATTTGTGTTGACAGACTAGGGCCTTGGGCCACCCCAAGTATCTGCAGCCCACTATGTGTGCCTACATGAGTTGTGAAGACCCTTTGACGGCTTGGTGAGCTGCCCTGCCATGAAGGACGGCAGAGGGGCTCCTGGCACCTGTCGCAAATACAGGTAGGCAATATTAATCCTCCCAGCTCCCTTTTCTGAACTTTCCTCTCAGCTGGGTGCCACAGCTCATGCCTCAGAGGGTGGATAGGTGGGTGAGCTTCCACCTTGGCCTTGGTAGAATTATTCACACCAACTCTCTTGAGCACACAAAGGGGCGCCTTTGGGAGTCTGTGTACCTGGGCTAGGAGGTACTTCCTAGAGTTTGAGCCAGTAGGTAGTGGCTGAGGTGAACTCCCTGACCCACACCCTCCTCATCCTGTACAGCCTCCGGTGTGGGGCCACCCATGTCTATGTTCTGGCACTGGGTCCCGTTGCGGAACTCACCTGCACTACAGTTCTTGCAGCAGTGGTCCCCAGACCAGTACTCATCGGGGCCGCAGTTGGAGAGGTCCTCGCTCTGTCTGGAGAGTGGTGCTGACATAGCAATTAGCAGTAGCTGGAGAAGGACAAGGGGCAGCTTATATTTATTGGTAACTGCAGAGCATGGTTGGATGTTGGTGGAAAAGGAAGTACCAAAAAAAGGAGCCTCCTTGTGGGGAGCATATGGACAGCGGGGCAGGGACTATCTGATGCTGTGCTGTAGAACGCTGGAGCCTGAAGTTTTCTGGAGAAGGCTGCACAATAGATCACGGTGAAGTTGGGTGGCTCTCTGCTGTTTGTACAGCAGTATTTCCCCGATCTCTTCCAGCACTCAGCAGAGAGTGTTCTAGTGAAACTTGTGACCTACTAGGACCCTGTCATCCAAACATCAGTCTTTCATGGCTGCTTCCCATAGTGCGGCTGCAGATGGAGGCGCCAGCTGGAACAACTTGCAAGTGGGTAAAAGATCCAGAGCTCTGCTCTGTGGTTTTGTTTTGTTTTTTCCCTCCTGTGTGACCCTGGCTGTCCTTGTACCCACTATGTAGACCAGGCTAGCCTCCAACTCACAGAGATCCACCTGCCTCTGCCTCCAGAGTGCTGGGACTGAAGGTGTAGGCCATCACTGACCTGCTTGTTTTTTGTTTTTTTTTTAAATTCACCTTCACATATTATTTCTCCAAGTATCCAAAAGTTTTAAATGTTTTTCTTGGGCTAGAGAGAGATGGCAGTCAAAAGCATATGCTGGCTGGGCATATACTTTTAATCCTGGCATTTTGGAGGCAGAGTCAGGCTAGTCTCTGTGAGTTCCAGAATAGTCAGGGTTCTATGTAGAGAGACCCTGTCTTAAAAACAAAAAGGAAAAAAAGGCTTGATGTGGTGGTCATTGGTAGGAGATTGAAAGGACATCATCCATGGAGCCGTGATATCACACAGGCCTATAAATCCAGAGCCTGTAAATTAATAGGTGACGGCTCACACTGGAAAAACTGTTTACCCTGGTCATGTCTCACTTTTATCATCTGTAGAATGAGGATAGTAACATGCTTACTTAGGGTTGTGAGATTAAATAACGCATGTAGAACAGTTGGTATGTTCCCAGCACGTCCTTTCTCCTCCCTGCTTCCCGCTCTACGTGACCTGCCTTGATCTATCGCCTAAACACAAGGGGCTCAAACTAAGAATACAGATCCCTCGAACTCTCTACCAAAGGAAGCACCAAGCCGAGGCCCCTCTTCTTTCTGTTTGCATTTACATGGCACACACTCTTGAAATTCCCCACAGCAGCAGTCCTCAGGACCCATCTACACATTCGTGGGAGCTGTCCTCTCTCACCCCCTCCCCCCCCCCACTCACTCGGCTGTTTCACAGCTAGCATCCTCCTCACAATGGTCATCTTCCTCTGGTTCTGAGCTCCCGCCCTCAATGTTTCTTCAACAGGCGAGAGAACCTCCTTGGCTGCAGGATTTCCTGTCATAGGTTAGGATCATATGACATATTTTTTTTCCTTTTGGTAGTCTTGGCCCATTTATTATTTGTCAGGAATTCTGCCATTAACTCAGGCCAGGCAGGAGTCTTTCCAGGGTTCCTAGCTTGTCACCTTGGTGCCATCTTTACTGTCAGTCACGACCTATGGAATCTGACAGCTCTTCATAAATGCCCTGAAGGCAACACTCACTATTTTCTCCCTGCCTTGCAAGGACTGAATGCTTGCCTGCTACACCTGTACTTTCTTTTGGGAGAACGACAACCACAGGCCAGACTGTGGAAAATAAAGATATCTTTATTTTCAGCCAGGTGGTGGTGGTGTCCCATGCCTTTGATCCCAGCACTCAAGAGGCAGAGACAGGCAGATCTCTGTGAGTTCGAGGCCAGCCTGGTCTACAGTGAGTTCCAGGGCACCCAAGGCTACTCTGAGAAATCCTGTCTAGAAAAAATAATAATAAATAAATAAATCTTTATTTTCAGCATTCTTTGAGGATGGTCTGTTTTTTGTGTTCTTTAAAGAGATGTTATCTTAAATCTTTTATTTTTTTTTACTTTTACAAGACAGGGTCTCACTACACAGCTGGCTGTTCTGGAACTCACTATGTAGACCAGGCTAGCCTCAAACTCACAGAAATCTGCCTGTCTCCGTTTCCCCAGTGCTGGGGTTAAAGGTGTGGGCTGCTACGCCCAGCTCATCTTCAATCTTAAATTGAAGCACCTTCTTTTTGTGACAGTATTTGAGTCAATCATTACTTTTTCTTTACAACTTTCTTTAACAACGTTGTCTATCTAGATTGTTTCTGGGGATTTCTGGAATACAAAATGCAGATGGAATACAAAATCTGGAGATGCCTCAGCAGAGGTGTAGCTCCAGAGCCCCAACCTGGAGGGGCAGAGAAGTTTGCTGAGGTTAAGAGCCACCCCATGTGAGGTCTGGGTCTCGCCCCTTGTGGGGAAGTTCAGGACCTATTCTCAAAGAGCTGGGAATCTTAAGTCACCTCTGAGTCACCGCTGTTGCACATCCGCTGGCAGCCTGTGGAGGAGATCCTGGCTCATTGGTCCGCCGCTGCCGCGGGAGCTGCCCAGCAACAGCCAGTAAAGAAGTACTCTTAACCAGCTAAGTACTTCTCCAGCCCCCGGTGATTTTAAAAAGCGTTGATTGCATGTACATGGTCTCTGACTGCTCAAATAGTATCTTAGAACAACCTAAGGATTATTTTTTGTTGTTGTTGCTACTAAAGATCTAAATGTGTCACACAAACGCTATGTCCTAATGGGTTTATAAAACATAAATCTTTTCCTGCTTGACAGGGTTTGTGTAGCGTTTTTTGACTGTGGCTGTCTTGGAACTCACTCTGTTGACCAGGCTGTCCTCTAACACACAGAAATATGCCTGCCTCGGCCTCCTGAGTGCTGGGATTAAAGGCATGTGCCATCACTTCCTGGCTGTTTGGTTTTGAAGACAGGATATTACTATGTAACCTCAGCTGGGTTGGAATACTGTTATAGAGACCAGGCTTGAACTTAAAATTGTGGCAATCCTGCCTCTGCCTTCCCAGTGCTGAGATTACAGGTGTGTGACACTAAACCAGGCTTAAGAGAATTCTCATGAGAAAGAGATTGACATTAAATTGGCTGTAACCGAAAGGTCATTTACAGGGTTGTCCAGGATTTTTGTTTGTTTTTCAGAGTCTTACTGTGTGTAGCTCTGGCTGGCCTGGAGTTCTATATGTAGATCAGGCTGCCCACCTAACTTAAATTTAACTGCAGTTCACTATTAAAGTGACAATGAGCGATCTTGGGACAGAGATCAGAGAGGCCCACGAAAGCCAGTAGGCAGAGTCATTCCTTCTACA
>CABHPQ010153378.1:16400-26512 GCA_902168405.1 Peromyscus aztecus | reverse complement strand
CGAATGAACCCATTCTCTCCCCAGGTGCTGTTTATCAGGTATTTTATCACAGCAACATAAAATGAGGACAGACACACAAGTACCTGAAGACTCTCCGTTACAAACAGACTCGACTCCCTGACTCTTCCTTCTCATACTGCAAACCTCAATCTAGGTGAAGCTCACGGCCTACTGGGAGGGTTAATCTTGATTACTAAGGATCTGGAATCGAATAAGAAACACACCCCTGGGCAGATCTGTGAGGGCATTTCTAGTGGGGATT
Organism: Peromyscus aztecus; assembly: GCA_902168405.1. NCBI lineage: Eukaryota > Metazoa > Chordata > Mammalia > Rodentia > Cricetidae > Peromyscus > Peromyscus aztecus. The sequence continues at coordinate 26,250 of CABHPQ010153378.1, read as the reverse complement.
AATGGAGTGGGAAAGCCAGAGTAAGCGGCACCTACTAGCTGCAGTCCAGGCGGTCAAAAGTCCTAGCTGTCTGGCTTCAGCTCCTGCTGTTGAGTGCATCTATCCATGGTTCACTGCTACCACCGCCACCCTCTGCAGCTGACATCAGACCCCAGCTTCTTTAGTTTTCAAGTGTGGACTGAAGAGCAGCAACTAAACAATTTCTGGGTCTTTAGCACAAGACTGGGCCAATTGAGGTGCATTGGTGAAATGCATTAAAGATAAGACCCAGGGCCACCAAAATACATCAGTGTCAAATCACAGAAAACAAAACAAAACAAAACAAACAACTCAGCACACCCCCTTGAATGCCCTGACCAAGAGTGAGCCAAAGTATGAATTCTCCATTTCTCTCTTGTGTCTTCTGTCTATATTTTGTGGCTTCTGGCTTATCTGTATTCTGTCTCTCATGTGTATATCTGATCTGTCCTTACTGCCTGAGTCCCTGACAAAGGCCTTTGCTCTATATTTACCGAACAGCACAGAAAGAATCACATGGAGAAGAAATGAGGTACTTCATGGAAATCTTTAACAGAATTTTGCTGTTGTTGTTGAAATGTTTATTTATGTCTACATGTGAGTGTTTTGCTTGTATGTGTGTACATATGCACATGTACGTGCCTGGTGCCCTTGGAGATTGGAAGAGGGCGTCAAATCCCCTGGAACTGGAGTTACAGACAGTTGTGATCTGCCATGTGGGTGCTGGGAATCCAACCCAGAGCAGAGGGGCTCTTAGCACTCCAGCCCCTTTAACAGGGTTTTACCAAGGGTTAAGTCACTGACTCTAGCTGACTTCCACTGACCCCAAAGCACCCAGTAAATAAAACAGTACTTCAAAATGAGCTACCAGTTAGAGCCGTGTTAGTTTCAATATTTACGGCAGGTATTTGTTGTACAAGATTGCTTCCAACCTGTTGTTCTCAGCAAATGAACACCATAACACAGACACACACAGACACACAGACACAGACACACAGACACACACACACACACACACATGCATGCGTGCATGTGCACATGGTGCTTTGAGTCAGGGACATGGAAGAGTACATAATTTAAGACTGAAGCTATGAATTATCTTAGGTAGTAAAAGCTGATTACGTGGGAAATCCCAGGCAAGTGAGGCTGGCTCTTATGTCGTTCTCTTTATGGCAAGTTAAACAAACAGGCTGAGTACACAGCAGGCAACCAGGCCAAGACTTCAGTGACCTCAAGGTGTATCATTAACTTGGCTGTGAGGTCCAGCAAAAGTTCCCGTCTCTTTAGATGTAAGAGACATTTTCCTAAAAGTGAAATCACTACCCTGGGCGTCCAGCTTCACGGACCAGGCAGCTGCGGTGTTCAGCCCCTCCAGCCTGCAGAGGGACACTGGTGGACTCCCCAGCTCATACCATGTGAGCTAATGTAGTGAACCTTCTGTCATATATGTCCGTTCTGTCAGTCCTGTCCTCTAGAGGACTCTGCCTAGCATCTCCTCCTTCTACAAGTCTATTATTCATATAAATAGAGACTGATAGGGGCTGCGTGGGTGGCTCAGCCGTAAGTGCACACTGTTCCTGCAGTGTTGGGGTCCCAGCACCCACACTGAACTGCTCACAACTGCCCGAGTCTCCAGGTGTCAGGGCTCCAATACTCTCCTCACTTTGGTAGGCATTGCGCTCACTCACGTGCAGTTCCTCAACACAGAAAACACATGTACAATTTAAGATGTTTAAAATAAACCTATTTTGAAATTAACCACTACAATTTGGAGGGGGTTTTTTTGTTGTTTTTTTTTTTTTAAAAAAATAACTAATCGGCAGGATTTTAGGATGGTACAACCACTTTGGAAAGTTTAAAAGAATCTATCAATCCCACTTGGCATAGATCCAGAACTGGAAACTGGTTCTGAGAGACACAGACAGACCGTTAAACAGCAGAGTGGGTTCTGATCACAGAAATGTGGAAGCAATGGAAATGTCCACTGATGGGTGGGTATGGGGCAGATACACCACATGGAATATTACTCAGCCTGTAAAGAGAAGGAAACTGTGTGATACTCTACAAGATGGATGAGCCTGCAGAGCATATGCTAAGGCCAGTGACAAGAACTCCACATGGTCGAACACTGTCCTCTGGGGTCACATGTCCCTTGAATGCTCTTCCAGAGGACCTGGGTTTGATTCCCAGCACACACATGGCAGATCCCAACCACCTTGAACTCCAGTTCCAGGGGACCTGATGCTTTCTTCTTGTGGACGCCCACAGAGGTTTCCTAGTGAGATCCAAGCTTGCTTTACCCAGCAGGGCTGCATTAGCGGATGGCTTGATCACGTGTGTGGTTACCAGGTGATTGGAAGGGTCTGCACTTGGCTGTGCTAGTGGGCGGTCCTTTGCTCCACCCCTTGACATTCCTATAAAAGGCCCTTTAGAAGAGACAGAAGGGGCTGGTGGATATTGATCCAGGCCCTCCCAAGGCTATCCTGTGTTTCTATCTGTTTCTCTCTCCTCTATCCTTCTATCTAATATCTCTTATCCCTCACTCCTCAAGAAAACCCTGAGGTAAAATGTGGGAGCCAGTCTCTCAGCTGGACTCCCACATCTTCTGACCTCCAAGAGTACCAGGCACATGCATGGTACACACACACACACACACACTCACAGAGCACACACAGGTGCGACATGTCACCCTCTTGAACTCTTAATAGCTTTGACACTGTGCAGGAAGGAAGCCTACACTATACAGGGCCATCAATGCTCTGTAATGGAGGCGAGGAGGGTTCATGGGGCCTTGCCCCTCTTGGGGGATATATGTGTTAACTGGTGCAGGGGAGGGGCAGGAATTTTCTTTGGTGGTCTGTTAGTCACTTTCCCCATTGCAGGGACACAATCCATGACAAGGCACTTGAGGAAGGAAGGTTTCTTTTGGTCCACAGCGGGGCAGTACTGCCCATCATGGTGGGAAAGCCACAGTGGCAGAATAGGAAGGCAGTTAGGTGATGCCGTGTGTCCACCCTACAGAAGCAGAGAGCAACAGACACTGGTGCCCAGCCTGCAGTCCAGATTATGGGATGGTGCTACCAACATTCCGGGTAGGAACGTCCCCTTTCAGTTAGCTAGATCCATTCTCTCACAGACAGGTTCAGAGGCCATATCTCTGGTGATGTGACAGCTTTTCATGTTGACAGTACTCATCACGGTGTTTAGTCACCCGTAAGCTGGGCATGCTCCTGTCAGAAACCCCAATGGCTCTCACCAGCTCACACTACACCACATCCAGGAGTTACATAACGTGGTCAGAGTCATGGAAACAGAAGGTAAATTGGTGTTACTGAGGCCTGGGGAAGAAGAAATGGGAATATTTCACAGGTATCGACTTTCTCTCTTGTGAGGGGACTTACTTCTTACCCTTTTGACTAAGACCAATGCAGTTTTGCAGGATGACAAGGCCGGTTCACATCGGCATGAAAATGCTTAAGACCGCTGAACTACGCACACTTAAAAGTGTCCGTTTGGGGGCTGGGGAGATGGCTCATTGGGTAAAATGTGTGTTGCAGGAGCCTGAGAGGACAAGAGTTCAATCTGTAGAATGCTTTCTTTAAAAAAAAGATGAGGTGTGGTGGTACATACTTGCAATCCCAGAGCCGGGAGGTAGAGACAGGCAGATCCCCGGGACTCGGTGCTCAGCTAGTTGAGTCTACTTGGTGAGCTCTGGGCCAGTGAGGTTCCCTGTCTAAAAATAACAAGGTGGATGGTTCCCGAAGAACAACATCCAAAGCTATGCGCTGGCTTCTATGCGCTGGCTTTCACACACAGGTAAGCACATCCATGTACACTTGTATGAACACATGTACAAAAAAAAAATTTTAAGCTACGTGAGTTTTGTAAAAGATTTATTTTTTATTTATTTTTTATTCAGCAAAAGGAAACTACGGAGGCCGCACACTGTGGAGAGGCAGAAGCATCACACACTCCATTTCCACGTGGCCAAGTACAGAGGGTGCCCATCGACTACACTGGCGATCTCAAACCCAAGGTTCACTCTGAGGCTAAGATTTCAAACCAGAAAAGTAAGAGAACTGGCCTCTTATAAAAGCCAGTTGGCTATGTCTCCACTCCCTCTGATATTACTCTCTAGAAACTAACTGAAAGCCAATGATTTTTCTAACTGTATTCCTCAATGCTTGTTTATGCTCATTAATATGCAAATATATTCCCAGCCGGCTGTGAGCTCATGAATTTTTAACCAGAGATTAAAACGTTAACTAAAGCTGGTGATATGGGGGATTATAAGTATCATTTAATCCTCAGATTAGGAATCTCCACGTGAACTCATGATTATTATCCAATGAACAGCCACCCAAAGATCACAAAGCAGCACCTTCACCGTTGCATTGTGGGTAACAGACACAGTTTGTAATGCATCTATTTGGGGATCTTTAAAAACAGTGAACCCAGAGCTGGTAAGACAGCTCAGTTGGGAAAGATGTGCTTGCCACACAAATCTAAGGACCTGATTTCCAGAACCCTCCTTAAAAAAACCAAATGTGCTAGCCCACGTCTATAATCCCAGCACCAGGGAGGTGGTGCTAGGTAAATCCCTGAGGCTCACTGGCCAGTCATCTTAGCATAATAGGTGAGCTGTGAGAGGGTTTGGAGGGAGAAAATGTGGGGGAGGTACTAATGTAACTATATCATAATCTCAAAAAAATAAATGAAAGTTTTTAAAATTTAAAAAAGGGAGACCCTGTCTCGAAAAACAAGGTGAATGGTGTTATTTATCTGTGGTGCTTTTTACCAGGCAAGAGAAAACACGAGGTACAACGGAACCCACTATAAGAGTTTCATTAGGAGGGGAAAGTATAAGAACGTGAATAGACCTACAAATTATAACAGATGGCACTTGAGGAATAACACCTGAGGTTGACCTCTACCCTTTACATGCATACGTGCACATGCGCGCGTGCGTGCGCACGCGCGCGCACGCACACACACACACACACACCTGCACGTATGTGTGCACTTGCACACATATGAACACACATACACACAAATAAAATAAAACTGAAAACAGTAAAATCAAAGACATTTCTTATCCAGCCCGGCCTGGGGGAACTGCAGGCCACCTGGTGAATGTTCACAGAGATTCCGAGCCCACAGAAAAGCCACGAGAATTTCTAGCTTTGTGACTAAGTATTTACAAAAATCATTTTAACAGGAAGGAAGGAAGATTTTTAAAAAATCAAATTAGAAGCTGGGCGGTGGTGGCACACGCCTTTAATCCCAGCACTCGGGAGGCAGAGGCAGGCGGATCTCTGTGAGTTCGAGGCCAGCCTGGGCTACCAAGTGAGTTCCAGGAAAGGCGCAAAGCTACACAGAGAAACCCTGTCTCGAAAAACCAAAAAAAAAAAAAAAAAAAAATCAAATTAGAAACCAGAACACAACTTCTTTTGGAGACACAGATCAAACTTGGAATTATTAACTCTAAAATTGAGCACAACACTTTCTCTTCATACCCCAGACAGAATTAAATTCAAGGCCCACATAAAATTCTGAATTTCCAAAGGATGCATTTTAAGGAACACAAAAGCAAGAACTAATTTAATAGTTTAGCCAACTATGAATAAAATACCCTGATATTAGCACACAATATTTGTGTGCATGTGTGTGTGCACATATGTAATGTACACATTATGTGTGGAAGTCATAGGACAACCTTGGGTTTCATTCCTCAGGCACCATCTCCATTGTCGTTTGAGGCAGGGTCTCTCACTGGCCTGGAACTGACCAAGTCGGGTAGGCAGATTGGTCAGTGAGCCCCAAGGACCTTCCTTATCAGTTCACATTACAAATGCACCATCACACCAAGATTGTGTGTGTGTGTGTGTGTGTGTGTGTGTGTGTGTGTGTGTTTGTGTGGTGTGTGTGGTGGTGGTGGTGGTATGTGTGTGTGTGTGTGTGTGTGTGTGTGTGTGTGTGATGGTGGTGGTGGTAGTGGTGGTGGTGGTTGTTAGTGGTGGTGTGTGTATGCATGTGTGTATAGTTCTGGGGATTGAACTCAGGTCTCCATGGTGAACACATTACTCACAGCCATCTCTCTAACACACAATATGTGTTTAAATTAAGAAACTATAGACATTCTTCTCCTCACTCTCTGGGGTGTGTTTTACCCTTACACACCACCTCCATATCAAGTTAAAGCAAGGCAGTATAGCAAACTGGGTAGCACAGCTGCAGAACCAAGGGCTGCGTGTTACTCTAAATGGTGCCCAGCTCTGTCACGGGCAGAGCAGCTCTCTCGACTTCTTCATGGGGGTTTTGTTGAAGTCCTCAAACCCCTACATATGAAATTGGGTGGGTACATTAATGCCTCCCATGTTACAGAATCATCATTTGAAATTTAATAAAATTAAAATTTCTACTATCCATTTCTTGAAATTTTTTTTACAAAAGATTAACTTATTTTCAAAATTAACTTTTTCCAAATGGTATCATCTTTGATATCACAAATCTGATACTTCACATTTGTTAAAGGAGATATGCACATGAAACTAAATATTTCACATGTGTAGATGTGGGGGTTTGGGGTTTTTTGGTATTGTTTTGTTTTCTTTTTTTCAATTTTTTTTTTTTTTTTTTTTTTGGTTTTTTCGGTTTTTCGAGACAGGGTTTCTCTGTGTAGCTTTGCGCCTTTCCTGGAACTCACTTGGTAGCCCAGACTCAATATTTTTTAAGGGGTGTGTTTTATTACTTTATTTATTTGGATTTTTGAGGCAGGGTTTCTCTGTGTAACAGCCTTGGCTGTCCTGGAACTTGCTCTGTAGACCAGGCTGGGCTCGAACTCACAGAGATCTGCTTGTCTTTGCCTCCCAAGTGCTGGGATTAAAGGCGTGTGCCACCACCGCCTGGTATATGTTATTATTTTTAAATTATGTGCATTTGTCTGTGTCTGTGTGGGGTATATGAACATGAATGCAGGTCCCAACGGAGGCCAGAAGAGTGTATTGGAGTTTGAGAAGCGGAGTTCCAGGGGGTTGTGAGCTGCCTGATGTGGGTTCAGTTCTGCTGCAAGTACAGCTTGTGCTTTAACAACTGGGCCATCCCTCCAACTCCCTGGTCTGTCTTCTTGCTGTCACTAAGTCACTAATGAATCCGTATGCTGTCATCTGTCAAGAGTTTCTGCATTCCAGCACATTCCACCTCAAATCAATTACTGCCTGAATTCCCTGACGCCGAAGAGATGCCTCTGCCTTTTCATGTTTGCTTGTGATTTGATACTAGCTCACTGACACCTTCTCTCTGGCACCATTAGAACCACACAGAGGAGCATTTGTTGACTGGTGTTCAACCATCCAAAACCTACAGAGGTCAGGGAAAACCCTGCCTGTGCTGATATACAGGCACACACACATATACAAACATGTGTATGCACAATCACATATATACACAAATAGATATGTATATGTGTGTAGGAACATATGTGTCCATCATGAAAATTGTAGAGGCCCACAGAGGCTCCCTAGTAAGTAAGGCCTTACTCAAGGTCAGAAAGTCTGAGCTTGCTTTGCCCAGCAGGGCTACATAATAGGATGATTTGGCCAGAGGCGTGGGTACCAGGTGTTTTGAAGGGTCTACACTTTTTGGTACTTTATACCTCAACCTTGAAAGGGGGAGGTCCTTTGCTTCTCCCCTTGCTGATGTATAAAAAGCCCATCATGATTAAACTCTGGGCAACTGGGTATTGACCCAAGGCCCTCCCAAAGCTATCCTATGTCTCTGTTTTCCTCTTTGTCTAGGCCTATATTCTATCTAATACTTCTTAATTCCTCACTCCTCCCCCACCAAGAACCCTTTGACAGGTCAGAGGTGGTCCCTGACAGAAAATCCTATGGAGGAGGAATGTTTCTTTTTCTACTTTACCAAATGAAGGGCTGAAGTACAGTGAAGTCCCAGAGCTAGCAAGTAGTGGTGCTCAAAGCATGAATTTCTATGTGTGTTTGTGAATGTTTCACATGCATAGGTGTGTCTTACATCAGGTTATTTAAAAGATCAATGGCCATATCAGCTTGAATGTACCAGTCTTGTCTAATCTTGGTAGCTAAGCAGGGTCAGGTCTGGTTAGTACTTGGATGGGAGACCTGGGAATACCAGAACTGTAGACTTAACAAAACAAAACAAACAAACAAACAAAAATACTTTGCTTTGTGAAGCTGGGTGGTGGCACAAGCCTTTAATTTCAATACTCGGGAGGCAGAGGCAGGCAGATCTCTGTGAGCTCAAGACCAGTCTGGTCTACAGAGTGAGTTCTAGGACAGCCAGGGCTACATACAGAAACCCTGTCTCAAAAAACAAAACAAAAAACCTTAGATCAATATTAATAGATTAGATATTGAATTATTAATTAAAAATATGACAGACAAAACAACAACAAATCTGACTTGCAAAAGCTGGAGATACAGCTTGGTAGTAGAGGACTGGTCTAGCATTTGTGAGACCCTGAGAGAAAATGAAGACACTAAGGAGAGAGAATGTGGAGAAAGGGAATAGGGGAGGAAGGGAGGAGAGAAGAAAAGAGGACAGAATGGGGAGGGAAGGGAGTAAATGAATAGATAGGAAGATTGGTGGGTGGTTAGCTAAACGGATGGGTGGGTAGATGGATGGATGGATGGGTGGATGGATGGATGGATGGATGGATGGATGGATGGATAGATGGATAAGTGGATGGATAAGTGGATGGATGGATGGATGGATGGATGGATGGATGGATGGATGGATGGATGAATAAGTGGATGGATGGATGAATAGATGGATGGATGGATGGATGGATGGATGGATGGATGGATGGATGGATGGACGGACGGACGGACAGACGGACGGACGGATGGATGGATGGGAGAGTAGATAGATGAGAGGATGGGAGGACAGATGGACAGTGGGTGAATGGCTGAACACAGAGACAGACAAGAAAATATTCACTCCAGACTTCAGATCAGAGAACTGAGCAAATTATAAAGGTTATAATTTGTCCCTGTGACTATCCCAGGGAAGACCTGCTCATGACTGACAGTGCACTAGCTAACATCAAAGGCAACCTGCACCCTCTTCTCAACATCAGGACAAAGACTGGAGGCAAGCCTTTCCTTTAAGGATGCTCCAGTCCGGAAGAAGAGTCCACTTACATATACTCCCTGTGGGCAGAGTGCACGGCCGCCGCGTTGCTGTAACGCCAGAGGACAATGGCCGAGGACAGCACATCCAGGATGGCGTCAAACTAGAGAAGGAGACAGGACATGAGTGGTTCTCCAGAGTCAGCAAGGCACAACCACAAACACACAGAGCAACTGCATGATGACACAGAGAGCTCGAACGAGCATCTTGGAGTATGCATATTTCTGCACGCTTCTTGCAGCCACTTTGAACTCCATGGTGGAACCCTGGGCATTACACACTGCCCTGGTAGCAGGGCTGTGGCCCTTGTATGGCTGACTCTATTCTCAGAGCCCCGGGATCCTGGCACACTGGAGATACGGGACGGGAGATAGGAATGGGAGATGCAGTTTTCTGAAATACATAAAACTGTTTTTCCTACAACAGGCAAGATGGCATTGGCATTTTCTTATACATAGTAAGTAAAAAAAAAAAAAAAAAACTTGGGGCGAATTCTAATGCTGACTCTCACTGAAACCGTTTTATTTATAGGTCCAGGAAGTCTACCAACAGTTTGATATTGTATAGAAAACTCCATGCTTTTGAGAGAATGTGTGTGTGTGTGTGTGTGTGTGTGTGAGAGAGAGAGAGAGAGAGAGAGAGAGAGAGAGAGAGAGAGAGAGAG
>CABHPQ010153378.1:4779-16390 GCA_902168405.1 Peromyscus aztecus | reverse complement strand
AGAGAGAGAGAGAGAGAGAGAGAGAGAGAGAGAGAGAGAGAGAGAGAAGGAGGGAGGGAGGGAGAGAGAGAGAAGGAGGGAGGGAGGGAGGTGTTTTTGAGTATGTATATGTTGTGTGTGTGTCTGATATGTATATATATATATATATATATATATATTATGTGTGCACGCACGTGTGTCTATGTTGTGTATTTACTTCTGGATATGTGTCTATGCTGTGTGTGTGTTTCTGTTTCGCTCTTTGTGTGTGTTGTATATGTCTGGTTGTGTTCATATATTGTATATGTATCTCGCTGTGTGTATACATGTTATGTATTTATTTCTGGGTTGTGTACATGTTGTTTGTGTTCTGGGTACCAGTGTGTGCATGTGTAATTTTCTGGACAGTCTGCATCCTTCCTGAGACTCTTAAGAGAATTTGCAACACCCTCAAAGCAACACTTCCCAAGCAATAAGTTCTTACAACAAAGGGCAGACGTGGGTCTGGGTCCCAGTACGGAATGCCCTATGTCTGGGCCACAGGAGGGAAGGAGCTTGCTTAGTCATCACACAGCTCAATTCTTGGGACTGTACTAGTGTGGCCCTCTCTTAAAGGGCCATGAAGAAATGTCACTCAATTTTTCAACATACCTGCCTGTGTTGACCTATTTCCACCAGGAGGCAGGCAGAAAACTCAGCTCCCCTTAGCAGGGCTACAGATTGACTAACTTCTAGTGTGAGCAGCCCTGATCCATCTCAACTCCCAATGCCTCTGTCTACACCAGCAATATGCACCACCCCAATGTGCCAGGACCACATGCAACCTGGAAGGGCACAAAGAGGCAAGCCTCCCAAAACATCCTCTCAAACATCCCCTTCACAGAATATGGGCACCCCAGATGTATACGTGGGAACTATCCCATCTTGATGCTGTTTCATTCTATTACATTGTCATTTCCCAGAAGTGGGTTCCCCTAAAATTGTGCTCCCCATGCTCATCTCTTATCTGCTAAGCATAAGCACCCATCTATTTGATGACTGGGTGAGAGTCTCGGGCTGGGGGGAAGCGTGCAGAAACTTCATGATGGTGAGGACATTTCAGGCTACTTACTGCAAACCCAAAGGCAGAGGCGCTGTACCTCATGACGGAGACAGCTAGAAAGAAAGAAAACACCGTTCAGATTTGACAACCTCGTGGGTGACGTGGTTCATTTGTGAGCTCATCAGCACATCGGATACAACCTTTTAGACCTCAGGGGAAAGTTCCAAGAGAATAAAATTTTAAAAATCAATGTCTAAAAACTTAAGAATTCGAACAGAAGAAAATGAAATGATTTTCAAATTCTCCCTGCATCACACTCCCCCCGCCCCCCACACTGTGTTCTGAAGCATCCAAGGGCCAACTTCAGGGAAAACAAACCAACAAGCACCTGTCAATCATATGGCTTCTGTGCCTCTGAAAACCGACAGGCTGAAGCAGAGAGCTGGGAACTAAATTTTCAGAGAAGCTGAAACCTGAATCCTCCTGCCTCAGCTTCCTCAGTTGCTAGGATCACAGGCCTGCACCATCAGGCCTGACTGGATTTCTACTCTGAATCTATCTGCTCTCACTGGCCTTGGTACAATGGGCATGCACAGTTAAAAAGCCCCTCCCCCTCGTGTGCCCCAGAAGGCCACCTGCTTGGCAGATGTTAAACTGTGACTTCAAAATGTCTGCCCTTGAGTTCTTTGGTGATACCAGGTCTTTACATGGAGAGCCCCAGATTTCAAAAGAGTAGACGCCCAAGTTATTGCCATGAGAAATATGAAGAACCTCACCTCAGATCTATAATTGAACAAGCGCCGTCGGCTGGAGAAAGGGCTCCGTAGACTAAATGCTTGCCTTGCGATTGTTAGTGCATGACTTTGACCCTTTGCACCCAAGTAAAAAAGCCAAGCATGGTAATGCCCTTGTAACCCTAACCCTAGGGAGGTAGAGATGGGTGGATCCCTGCAGCTCCATGTCAGGCCAGCCTAGAGGGCTTGGTAATCTCTACGCCAGTAAGAGACTGTCTCAAAGAACAAGGTTGGGGATGATTAAAACCACTTGCTGTGTTTTCAGAGGACCAGAATTTAGTTCCCAACACCCATGTCAGGTGATTCACAATCCCCTGTTACTTCTAGCCCCAGGGAATCTGACACCCTCTTCTGGCCTCTTTGGGCCAGATAAACATATACACACCTACAGGTAAAGAGAAATACTATAAATATTTCTTTAAAAGAGGTGGTACACCATCAAAAGTTATTTTCTGGCCTATCCATGTACTTGTGTTTGTATATATATGTACACACATATATGCAGGTATATGCAAATACAAGCATATACACAAGTATATACACATACACACACACACACACACACACACACACACACACACACACACACACACGGGAGATCGTCATTGAGGGGAGGCTTCTCTGACTCCATGGAGTCCAATGCTATGTTTCACTCTCAGAACTACACTGGAAAGTGAGTTAAGCCTGCCAGGTGGACAGACAATGGATAGCAAATATCGAATATTACTATTATTCATGTCCTGAATTAATAACATTCAGGGCACTGTGAGCCAGTGGGGTCCTAGGGAACTCAGGGTCCTTCAGAGAGATGTGTTATTTACTTAAGAATCACCTTCATCTAATTCCTTGATAACATGCAAAGAGCAAAAATCCAAAATTGCATGGAGAGTCGAGAGTCCTCTGAAGGGTCCTCCACAGAGCCTCTGCCTAGCAGCTTCCCACTGTGGCCAGCTCTCAGCTCTTGCTGCTAAACAACTGTAAACAGTCATCAGCCCAAGACCTACAGGGAAGAGCTCAGTAGCCTCCGAGGAATTTTCAAGATTGTCAAGTAATAAGTTCATTTTCTTTGGCCCATAACTGAATCCAGGATAAGAATGAATTCAATAGAAGTGGGTAGATAGCTCTGTTTCCATGTAAAGTAAATCACACGCTCTCTCTCGCTCTCTCTCTCTCTCCCTCCCTCCCTCTCTCCCTCCCTCCCTCCCTCCCTCTCCTTGTCTATGTATATGTATATGTGTGTAGGTATGTGAGTATGTGTGTGGAGACTGGAGGTAAAACCCTAGTGCTGTTCCTAAAGAGCTGTCCACCTCGTTTTTTGTTTGTTAAGTTGGTTGGTTGGTTGACTGGTTTTGGTTTTTTGAGACAGGGTTTCTCTGTTTCCCTGGCTGTCCTGGAACTCACTCTGGAGACCAGGCTGGCCTCGAACTCAGAGATCTACCTGCTTCTGCCTCTTGAGTGCTGGGGTTAAAGGCGTGCGCCACCGCTGCCACTAGGCCCACAGTACAAGGTCTCTCATTGGTCTGAAACTTGCCAAAGAGGCTAGGTTGACCGGTCAGCAAGCCCCAGGGATCTTCCCGTCTTTGCCTCCCCAGCACTGAGATTACAACAACCCAACTTTCTTCTTCCGGTTCTGGGGATCAAGTTTAGTTCCTATGGCTTATGGAGTCGGCCCTTGACCACGTGAGCCATCTCCCCAACCACCAAACTGAAGGGTTTTCATTGAGGCGTTTCCAAGCTCGCTCATGCAAGAATGAGTTGTGTTTGGAGAACAGGCCTGTCCCAGGGTGACCAATGGAGGCTGAGAAGAGGTCCCAGGCACTCCATGCATGCATGAGTAAACACAGCCCAAAGTCCCCATAGGGCCAAGATGCTGCATGTAGGGTAGGAACTAGACTCAGTTGTGAAGAACACACATGGGCCATGTCGGCCTCTGTCAGACTGCACCCTGAAGGCTCCTGAGAGGGCTAAGCCAGCAGTTGTGAAGCAGGGCTTTCTTATGAGGACTGCTCTTACTATAAGGTAGGGCCAGGGAGCTGACGGGAATCGGAACTAAAGATGCCACTTTTCTGAGTATTCACCCACGCTGGGGTAGACTTTTTAGTGATGTAGTAGCCTGTGAGTCACGTATGCTCTCCGAAGTAACCCCAACCAATTCATTGATTCACCAAGGTGGAGTTGGGTGGAATCACTTATTTGTATGTTGTTGGCCACCTCAAATGATAATAGTGGTTAACCTTTGAAGGATGGGAACCTTTGAGGTTTGTTTTTCCTGCTTTTTGTGTGTTTTCTACATTTTCTACAGCCATCATAAGTAGCCATTCAAATTAGATGATATATTTTATTTGGGAAAAAGCTGTATGATATAAAAATAAGCAAAGGTCTAAAATGAACTAGCAGGAGAATTCCAACACATATCTAGACTAGAAGGCATTGCTTTCCAGTGCTTTGGTCTGACAGGAAAGTACATGACTGTGTATACCATTATCACATGCAGCTTTCTGGGTCCGGCAGTCTACACGAGCAGGTTGCTAATGGTTCAGAGTTCCCAGGAGTGTGACTGTGGGCCACATAAGCCAGGTGACAGAACACCAGCACAACATCACTCCTTGCCCGACAGAGTTTGTCCGTCCTAAGGCAGACTGTCATTTACGTTGAGGGACTCACTAGCGCTCCACCCCAGAAGCAGGCACACAATGTAAGTCTTAAATAAATATTTGTACAGACCTGGTTAAAAGACCAGATTTTTTTTTTAACTAAGTCAAACCAGACCAAGAAGCAGGTTGACTGGAAATAAATTCAAACAGAAAGGCAGCTGGAAAATGTGAGGGACCCAGGAGACCCATTGTTAAGGCCAAGCCAAAGGCAGACCTGCAGCTGAGTAAGCAGGGGCTTGGGGGGGGGGGGGTCTGCAAAGCAGAGACAAAGGGCCTTGGAAATGCGGAAGGGAGCGTGCCAGCAAGGCAGCCAAGGACCAGCAGCAAGACCCCCTACACAACACCCAACAAAGAATCCAGCTTCAATTGCCAGTGAGATTCGCAGAGACAATGAGGACCCATCTGTCATCCTCTCCAAAGTCAGGCAATAATTATCTGGAGCCTTAGCACTCTTTAGCAATACCCCAGGCCCCGCAACACCTCAGAGTTGTTAAATTATGTGAGCAGTAGAACTCCGTTAATAAATCAATCCCGGTTTAATTAGACTGTCTCGATCACTCAGACGCCTAGCAAACACCTCCCCCACAGCTGGGGAACAAGCCCACCCTGGAGAGGCACTTCTCCAGCACCCACCGTCAGAGGCAGGCTCTCTGCTCTTGCTTGCTGGGACCTGAGAATCACAAGAGCTGGAACCAAGAGGGGGGTAAAAAAAAAATTAGTTTTCTATGTTCTGACTCGCTCCAACAGAATCTCTAATAGCTTCCATACTCTGGCCCTCTCAAACAAGATTATTAACTATTGCAAAATTAGTGAGAGGATTCTTCACTGGAGAGGGGGAATGGCTTAACACATCCTTAAGAAGATGATCAAAATATGTTGTATGAAATTCTCAAAGAAAAAAAAGAATAGGTCAACATTGTGTAGAGCGGGGGAGATGGCTCAATTGATAAAGAGCTGGCAAGGGGAGCAGGAGGACCCACGTTCACTGCCCAGAATCCACCCATGTCAAAAGGCTGAGTACAGTGGGTAATGTCTTCTTGCAATCCCAGCATTGGGGAGGGGAAGCCCAGCGGACCCTTGGGGCTCACTTGTCAGCCAGCATGGCCTATTTGGCAAGCTCCAGGCCACTGAAAGACCCTGTCTCAAACAATGGGAATGGTACCTGAGAAATGGCAACTGAGGTTGACTCCTGATCTCTACACACAGGTGCACACATGTATATCCCTACTCACAAACACACGTAAGCACACGTACATATACACATGCACTACATATACATATAAGTATGCGAACATACACAAGAGAATAGGGTTGGGGAGATTACTGAATACTGCCCTTGGACTGCTGGGTCATCTGATAGCATTTTACAGCATCTTACGTCACTCTGAGATGAAAGATCCAGTCCCACTCAGAGTGCTCAAAAGAAACAGCTACTGAGATGCTTCCAAAGCAGCCAGTGCCACTCTTCTCCACAAGCCATTGGCAGCACACAGCCAAGCTGTTCTACACAGCTCACTCCATCCCAAGACCAAAATCCTCATGCTGGAACAGAGCCTCACGCTCTGACCTCCTCCTGTACGGACTGGACCTGCCCGCTCCTCTCTAGCCACACAGCCTCCCTGGGGCTTTACCCCAGCCTTGTGCTTCTGCCCACAACACCTACCCCAGGGATCTGACTAACTGACCCATCTCTTTCGGGTCTTTGCTTCAAGTCCCCCTCTTAGGCCTGTCCTAGCTTTCCTATCCCATAATGCAACCTGTCCAACTCCATTTTCACCCCTACTTCCCTCCGTTTCTTTATGCAGAGATCTCCTAGCACACTGATGAATATGATCTATTATCCCCCCAATAGGTTTCCCTCTGTGATGGTTAATATTGTCACCTTGACAAGCTGCAGAGTCACCTAGAAGACAAGCCTCTGGGCGTGCCTGTGAAGGAGCTTCTAAATAAGGTTCATTGCAATGGGGAGACCGCCCTAAATGTGGGCAGCAGCATCCTATGGGCTGGGGTTCTGGACTGGATGAAAGGGAGACAGGGAGCTGAGCACAGCGTTCATCTCTGTGTCCCGATTATAGATTCTCTGTGACTAGTGGCCTCACGCCCCTGCTGCCGTGACTTCCCCACCGTGGCGAGGACCTCACACTGCAAGCCAATAACCCCCTCCTTCCTTCCTTAAGTTGCTTTAGTCAGACATTTGACCACAAGCAGTGAGAAGAGTAACCAACCCACCTAGTCATTCACAAATGCGTACGGCTGGCGGCTTCCGTGGCACAGTATCGGAATCGGGCTGTTGTCCTGCATGTTTACTATCTCATTCTCCCTGTTAAAGTGTTCCAAATCCTGGAATAGAATTTCCCTCATGCAGGGGAGACGCCAAGATCACACAGGAGATTAAAGGGTCAAAGGGAAGAAACCACACTAACGAGCAACGGTTAAACTAGTATCGGTCACCCGAAGGAGTGACTGTTTTGCTTGCCTGGCCCCCTCCCCAAAACTAAAAGCTGAAGCCATCAGCACTAGGACTAGACGGCATGAAGGTTGTCTTCCTTGGCTGGCACTGTTGGTGCCACACCCATACATTGAACCTCTCTGATATAGAGCTGCTACCGTACATTCAGAAAATCTATTTCATTGTACTTATGTATTTCATGTGCATGTTTGCGGTGGTCACAGACAACCTGCAGGAGTCATTTGCTGTGGGATGTCCTGTATGCTGTAAATATATGTTGTAATGATTGATTGATAAATAAAACGCTGATTGGCCAGTAGCCAGGCAGGAAGGATAGGCGGGACTAACAGAGGGGAGAATTGGGGGAACAGGAAGGCGGAGTCAGAGAGACGCTGCCAGCCGCCGCCATGACAAACAAGATGTAAGGTACCGGTAAGCCACGAGCCACGTGGCAACTTATAGACTAATAGATATGGGTTAATTTGAGATCTAGGAACTAGATAACAAGAAGTCTGAGCCATTAGGCCAAACAGTTTAAATAATATAAGCATCTGAGTGTTTATTTTATAAGTGGGCTGCGGGACTGCCAGGGCTTGGTGGGAGCTGGAGAGAAGCTCTCCAGCTACAGTCATTTTCTCCTGCTGCCATCTGGGCCTTGAGACTCAAACTCAGGTCGGCACTCTTGGTGGCAGATGCCGTTACCTTTGAGCCGTCTTGTTGGCCCCGACAGCACGTTATACAGAACAACGGTATTGTGAAGAAGAGAAGCATTGAGTGGGCTTTTAAGACCTGACTTAGGAAATGGTGCTGAAAAAGTATTTACTCACTTGAGATGAACCCAAGTCTTTAGGGGATCGTTAACACTGCCGCTCAGGGAATAAAAGTTAAACATGAAAAAACAGAGCTTTTCTCTCTCTCTCTCTCTCTCTCTCTCTCTCTCTCTCTCTCTCTCTCTCTCTCTTCCCTTCTACTCTCTCGTGGAAAGCACACCAATGTAAAAAGAAACATGGAAAACTAGAGAAAGAATACAATGGCCAAAGAAACTCACAAAACCCCATTCACAAAGCTATCTACCAAATACATTCAAAGCTGGAAGACGTAAGGAGAGGAAGCTGACAGCTGACAGCACACCTCCAGCAAATCTCTGAATGGGCTGAGGAGTGGCTCGGTGGTGTGCGGCTTCCCCTACCCCCAACAATCAGATACAGTGATACTCACCAATAACCCCAGCACTCGGGAACCCACAGCAGGAAGACTCTGAGTCTGAGACCAGCCTGGGCTATATAGAAAGTTCTAGGTTGGCTTGGGCCCTATGGTAAGATCCTATCTTAATAAACAAAGAGGTCTGGCAAGCCATGAGTTCAATCCCTGGAACATTCAGTAGGAGGACACAACTGACTCTCAAAAAAGTTGTCTTCTCATCTCCACACATGGCATTAATGCAAAACATGAACCATTGGAGCATTCATGAATAAGGGAGTATTTTAACAAATTAACATGTATTCACACTGTGTCTCTAAGTTCTTGAAAAAGACAGATCTGTAAAGCTAAAAAAAATAAGGCGACTAGACGAGTGGGTATTAAAGCTTGTGTGTGTACAAAACTCAGTTTGTATATGAGATAAAATGTCACAGAAGCTACACAAGAAACTAGGGGTGCTGATTACCTCTAAAGACTGGGAGTGCCAGACCGAAGGGCAACTCCCATCCCTCATGTGGGAGTCTTCTGGGTATGCTGACAGATACGTATTTCCATGGTGGACACAGAAACCTTGCCACTGGTCAGGGTTGCTGTGAATCTGGTTATTGTGGGTTGCTAGCATTCATTAAAAGAAGTGGGTTCAGTCCATAAAAGCCTGTGCAGGTGACATTTTAGAACACCTGGTCGATCCATGATTTGTTAATATCCACAAAACTAAGAGTCAGAAATTTCCCAATATTAAAGGTCCCAAAATATCATGTTTCTTCATTTTCAAAAACAAAACCATTTTCCTTTCTAATTATGAAAAAGGAGGAGGGGGAGGAAGAGCTGGAGCGGAAGAAGGAGAGGAGGGAGAGGGGTTGGGTAGGAGGAGGAGGAGAAGGGGAGGTGTTTTTAATAATACGGTGGTCCTGGACAGTGGCTGGGTAGATACAATATCAGGGAATATTCTGCAGTAGATAAAAGTCTCAGGTCCCCACTCAGAACTGACTTGATCTCTTTTTCTTTTTTCTTTTATGACTGAGTGTGGTGGCATGTCTTTAATCCCAGTACTCGGGAGGCAGAGCCATGGCAATCTTTGTGAATTTGAGACCAGTCTGGTCTACATCCAGTTCTAAGACAGTCAAAACTGTATAGAGAGATCCTATCTCAAAAAATAAAAAACAAAAAACAAAAAAACCACCTTATTTTATGTGTATGGGTATTTTGCCTGCAAATATGTCTGTGTACTACATCAAATCTCTTTGGAACTGGAGTTACAGACAGTAGGAAACCACAGTGTAGGTGCTAGGAATCAACCTTAGGTCTTCTGAGAGAGCAGCGAGTGTTCTTAACCACTGAGCCATCTCTCCAGCCCCTGTGATCTCCTTTTCAAAGGCTGCCATCCTATCTGAAGCAGCTGACTACATAGCCTGATTAGTCTACCTCAAGAAAATAAAACTGAGCTCAAGATTTCTATCAGAATAAGGCAACTCTCTCAACAAACACGACTCACGTTAGTTGGAAGCACGTGTTAACTGATGCATTTTTTTAGTGCTCCAGCCCTATTATAGTTCAACAACGGATTATCAGCTTTCAGTGACCTTGAGCGTGAGCTTTACAGGCAACCCAAAGGTAGAAACTAGAACACAGGAAAAGAAACCTTGAGTTGTGTTTCCAAGTTGACAATGCCTGTGCCTGGTGTACATTCCAAAGTGAAGAGATACAGCCATAAAGAAGAGGGGCTGGGGCGAGGGTTCCATTGGTAAAGTTCCGCTATGCCAGGCCCCCAGCACCTGTGTGAAACCTGGAGTGTGTGTCCACAACCCCAGTTGCTGTGGTGGCTGAAACAGAAGGATCCTGGGAGCTCGCTGGCCAACCAGTCTAGCCAAAACAGCAAGTTCCAGGTTGAGTGGCAGACATTGTCTCAAAAAATGAGATGGAGATTAATATAGAAAGACATCTGACATTGACCTCTAGCTTCAGTGAACACACATACACAGATATGAACACACACACACACACACACACACACACACACACACACACACACACATCTCAGAGAGAGAGGGAGAGAAAAGGAAGAAGGAATAGGGGAAGGAAGAAAAGAAGGAAAGAAAGAAGGGAGGGAGGGATAGAGGGAGGGAGGGAGAGAAGGACAAACAAAACAAGAGAAGCCTTGTAGCAGGAACAAATGTGGAAGATACAACCCCCCAAAAATGAAATTACCCATGCTATATGACATCACTATGCCACGTTGACCCAGACCCAAATAGCCAGATTGAACTCTGATGAATGTTTGTAGTTGGGGAGCTGTATTTTGGGTGTTTTATGTGAACAAGGACAATGCCCCAGTGGTATTGAACTATAAATCAAAAATTAATCTATGTTGATACTCCAAAAATAAGATTGTACCACCAGAGTAAGGAGTGGTGTTTTTTCATAATCCAGAGACAATAACAGTACTTTGACTTTTGTCCTTTCTAGGTGGTCCTGGGAATTGATCCAATAAAGGCCCAGGTTCAGTCCTCAGCACCACAGAAACTGTTCATGGTAGTGCATGGTGATACAAGCCTACTACCCCAACACTCTGAAGGCAGAAGCAGGTCAAGGTCATTCTCAGCTACATAGAGTGTTTGAAGCCATAATAGGTTATATGAGACCTTGTCTCTGAAAAATAACCAAACAAGAAGCCAATTCAATCTAGTCCCAGCTGGTTACATCACATTCACAGTCAACAGTGGAGAGAAGCCAATGCAATTGTGTTGCCCACTGCTTATGCTCAGCTACCTGTCCTCGCTCTTACATTGTTTAGAACCCAGCTCAGGAAATAGTTTCAACCATATTTGAGTGGGTCTTCCCACCCTAATTAACAATGAGGACAATCCCCTACAGACACGCCTACAGGCCAAACCTGATCTAGCTAATTCCTCAATTGAAGCTCTCTTTCCAGGTGATTCTAGGTTATGTCAAGTTGACAGTTAAAACCAGCCAGCACAGACACCAAGATGTCGAATACACAGGCAATGGGACACTGGCTGAAATGGTATCACCTGGTTAAACATCGCTCACCATGACCTTTTCTCACTTGTGGGTTTTTTTTTTCTTTTTGTAATCAGACCCACACTAGTGGACATCGTGGTTGTGACTTGAGTGCTTCCTGACTGTGGATGCAATGTGATCGCCTACCCCCTGCAGCTGTCACGCCTTCCCTGCATAATGACACGATCCCCTTGAACTCTGAGCCAGAATCAACTCTTCCTCCATTACGTTGCCCCTATCAGGTATTTTATCAAAGCAACAGGAAAAGTAGACACCACACTTCGTCACGGGTTCCCAAGAGCACACCCATGCTTGTTGGCTGACACAGTAAGACTCCCATGACCTGATTCAGAGCTATAACCATGGCTAATATTTGTTGCAGAAAATGGTGTGTGTGTGTGTGTGTGTGTGTGTGTGTGAGAGAGAGAGAGAGAGAGAGAGAGAGAGAGAGAGAGAGAGAGAGAGAGAGAGA
>CABHPQ010153376.1:4341-33044 GCA_902168405.1 Peromyscus aztecus | reverse complement strand
AGGGTTCCTAGTGCACTCTCTCTGTCTCACGGTTGTGGGCCAAGGTACGAGTTCTCGGCTGTTCCCTCACTCCACCACCATGAACTCCAGCTTTCTGAAATCACATGCTTTCTTTTTTATTATTTTATTTTATTATTTTCTGGAGCTGAGGACCGAACCCAGGGCCTTGTGCTTGCTAGGCAAGTGCTCTACCACTGAGCTAAATCCCCAACCCCCATATGCTTTCTTTTATAAGTTATCTTGTCCATGGTGTTCTATCATAGCAATAGAATAGTCACTAAGACAACTCATTTTGGATGGTAGAGACATGAGGCCCCTGGACACATTGCACTTGCAGATGGGAATCTGCAGGAGGTGAATACTAGTGCTCACTAGCTTTCTCCCTCTTCGGTCCTGGACACAAGCCCATGGAATGCTGCAGCCCACATTCAGGGTGAGTCTTTCTTCTTCAGTTATACTTCCTTAGAAATGCCCTCATAGACAGGTCTAGAGGTGTGCCTCCTAGATGATTTAAAATCCAGATACGTTGACAATGAAGACATG
This sequence comes from Peromyscus aztecus, assembly GCA_902168405.1. NCBI lineage: Eukaryota > Metazoa > Chordata > Mammalia > Rodentia > Cricetidae > Peromyscus > Peromyscus aztecus. The sequence goes on along the minus strand of CABHPQ010153376.1, from coordinate 32,501 downwards.
CTCTCAACAGAGAACCTGCTCTCTACTTGGTAAGGGGTCATGAGGCCTTTCAGGAAATTTCAGAACAGAGAGGCTCTTGCCACACTCAATTCTGAACACATTCATTTTCACTCCTATGAATTCAAGTCTTTGAGGCCCATGCTCTGGTCTGGAATAAGAATCTTGTAGTTCAGACATACTGGGGAAGAGAGGAGGATATTCATTGTCATCACACCAGACCTGTCAACTAGAGACCACTGCTAAGACCTTGTTTCTCTGAGTTTTAATGTAGCCATCGGTAAGGTAACTGCAGCTGTGTGAAGTTAGTGAGAACAGGTTGTAAAGTACCGCTCTAGGCTCATCCGAAAGGAGTGATAGTTCTCTTCTTCTGCCTAGACGAGCTTTTTATTTGTTTCCGTCCAGCTTTGCTTTTGTTTTTGGTTTGTTATTGTTTGTCTTGTTTACTGACCACAGCAGGTACAGTGGAAATGAATGCGTTCAGAGTTGAGTGTGGCAAGAGCCTCTCTGTTCTGAAATTTCCTGAAAGGCCTCATGACCCCTTACCAAGTAGAGAGCAGGTTCTCTGTTGAGCTGTGAGAGCATGTGTTACTATTCTGACCGGACCCTTGAAATCCCACCTCCTTGGTGCTGACCTGCGTCCTGATGTAAAAGCCTCATTCTAAGGAAAAACTCCTCCCCTTCCTCTCTCTCCTTCTCTTCTGCTTTTTCTCCCATGAGGTGCACACCCTTGACCTCTCTCTTTCTCCTTCTTCTTCTCCTTCTCCTCCTTCTGTCTCTCTCTTTCCTATATCTCTCTATTATGATAAACTCTCCACGTGGATGCAGCATCTGGGTTATGGATTACTGGCCGTCACTGCCACCGCCGCCATGTACCTGCCCAGCCCACTGCCGCATCTGCCCAGCATGTTTCCCTTCACGTGTGGGATACCTTCAGGAGTCCCCCCTCCCCACACAATAATTCATAATATTGGTGCCCAACGTCAATGCCACTGCTTTCTCCTGCCCACCAGCAGTCTGAGGAGCTCTGGGATCCTGTACCACCTGCCATTTTTTCAGGCTGGTGCACCGCCGGGGACTCTTCATCATACCAGATTGGTAAGATTCCTCCCTTCCCTTCTGGCCATTTTCCCACAAGTGAGGATTCATCTTGTTTCGCTGACTGGTACCACATGTCTTTCGGGCTCTAAGCTCCTCAGCCCCCATCCCTATGCAACAGCATATGGAGACGGCTTGCTGCATTTCACAGCCCATAGCCTTTGTTATGATGGCCCATTGGCTATCTTGTGCCATTCATTAGTCCTTGCTGACTCTCTGGGACGCTGGAGGTCGGATTCATCTCATTTTGCTCACTGGTACCACATGTCTTTTGGGCTCATAGCCCTTCAGCTCCCCCGCTCCTCCCTATGTGATAGCCTGTGCCCTCTCAATTCCATGGCCCAGAGCCTTTGTAATGATGATCCATTGACTATCTTGCGCCGTTATCGCTGGCCCTCACTGACCCTCTGGGACACTGAAGGTCAGTCCGCTGAACCTTATACCTCATTGTGGAAAAATTCACCTATGGCCCCCTACCCCCACCACTGCAACTGACCCACGGCTTGGGTTCATTCCTCTGCGGTTGCCCGCACCATGCTGCAGCCCAGGGGTCCCTCTCTCCTGCCTGGCTGTACTGCTACTCCATTTCCCTGAGCTCCAGTTCATTAACCATAAAAGCTTTCCAGAAAAACTTTTCTCTATCTTTTTTCCACAAGGTCTATTTCTTATGTGCAAATGGAAATGTATGATTGATATGGCCGTCTATTATGGTGATATTTTCTTTTGTACTAAAATGTTATTTGTATGTTAATAAATAAAGTTGCCTGGGGGTTAGAGCTATTAGCAAGCCATAGGAAAGCAGGGCGGTGGTGGCGTAAGCTTGTAGTCCCAGCACTTGGTAGGCAGAGTTAGGTAAGTCTCTGTGTGTTCAGGGATACAGCCAGCATTGGATACACATGCCTTTAATCTCAATACCAACCATGGAACACCTGGAGGTCTATACAGACAGGCTGTGATGAGGCGGTCATGTGGTTGGGTTTACAACCAATGAGAAGGCAGAACAGAAACTCTATATAAGGACTTTAACACAGGAAGTAGCTGGTTCGGAGAGGTAGGACCACTGCAGGAGGAAGGGTAAGGTTTTAGCTCTTAGCTCTGACCTCTTGGCTTTCTTCCTTGCATTGGTTCTGTGTTTTTCATTTAATAAAATGGTTGGTTACATCCACAGTTTATATTTCCTTCTGACTGACTTTTCAATGCTTCAATTTATCTGTTCCTTATCTGCTCAGTTTATATTGAAAAAAAAAACACAAGAACACATGGTCAGGTGCCATATTTAATAGGGACAATCATGTGGTCAGGCAGTGCCATCTTAAATAAGGGCAATCACATGATCAAGGTGCCTTCTTAAATACGGTCAAAACAGGCAGGTCAGATGACCTTACCACCATCTTTACTCAGGGCAGCATGCTCCTATGCTGGGATAATGTGGCAACAGTAATGCTTAAGAGACTTTAAATCTGGGTCTCTTGATAAATGATTCAGGATATAAATACCAGTTATACATACTTTTTAACACAAATCTGTAATTCTGCTAGAACTCAAGGGTATGAGTCTATTTCTGCTGTTTGCAGATACCCATTGTCTTCTCTTCTATGATATGGATTTCAGAACTGATCGATATTAATTTATCTAAAACTTTTATATTTTCCTCACCTGTCTATTCCTGAGGATGGCATTTCTCTCCCTCCTGGTCATCCTTCCCCAATCACTAAGACCATGGGTCAAAAGGTTCCAAATAAATTCATAAATTTTAACTCTCATCTCTAGTCTATATTTCATCAGGCTGGCATAAACACTGAAGCAACAGTTGTGGACCACAACCTGCAATACTTTCCCTGCTACGGATGCAAACAGAGGTTCTTGTCTGTGTGATGTGGACCAGCCCAGCCAAACGTAATTGTTCCCTGACTCTACAGCCAGGTAAGACGACCACATGCCTGGATTCCCTCCTCACCTTTGACTAGCCAGAGTTCTGACCACCTGTTCCTTGTTTCCGCTTGAAGCTGCTCTGGAGAACATGTCATCCTGTGCTCCCTGTTCCCAGGACAGGCTAGAGGGCTAGGTTAAGGATGGAAACCCTGACACAGGGGACAAATAGGCTATCTAATGCCCATTGACATACCAGGAAACTAGACCCAATATTGTCAATTGATATTTTTAATTATAATGGTTCTGCAATAAGACAAGACACTTGACCTCCTTTATGCAGAACAGAAGAGGTATTATATAACCTTAAGAAATTATTATTTCTATATAAATCATTCAGGATGGAGTTTCTGGTCTACCAAGAGGGTCCTTTCCTTTTCTCAGAGGGTCCTTTTCTCAGAGTTGGGCTTCACCCTGACTCACAAATCCCTTTTCTCCTGTTCCCATTCGGCCTTGGGATCTTTCCCCTGTCACTCTTCTTTGCCTTCTCAGGAGACAGCTTAAGAAATAATGAGTTCTATATAAGTCATTCAGGATTATAATCTGGCTGTATTCAAAGATCAGCCCCCTGTCCTTGCTAACTTCATTAAGCTGTAACTAACTGGGAAACCTGTATATTCAGATTTAAGTCATATATATGCCCTCAAAGTTATAAATACATCTAACAGATTTTGTTCCCCTAGTCCTCAAACACCTGTAGAGATGTGAGAATATGGCATTTAATATAAAAGCTTTTTTATGATAAAGAGACATGTCAGCTCCTGGCAGCATCCTGTACCTCCTCCAAGAAGACGGATGGCCACAGAAGAACTTCCACCCAGAAGCTCATGGCAAGGCTGGCCATGAGCGAAAAGCTGAGATCCTGTCTAGACTGTAAATAAGTGGAACAACAGAGGACTGGTTGTCCCATATTGCAAAGTCAAGGTGGGTCAGTCTCCCCAAATTTCTACTCCACAGAAAAAATCTGTCAGATCTTCTGGGCCTATCAGCTGAACAAGTGCTGCCTTTGAGCTTCTGCACACACACATCCAATGGCCATGGAGAGACTTGGGATTGCCACCTAGGTATCTGGAAAGCTATCTCACTTCTTAAATTTATCCTTCTCAGATCTGACGATGTTTGATAACTAGGGTATCAGTTTAACAGCCCCAGACTTCATGGTATAGGGTAGAATGGTTTCAGATATAACTCCAGAGGTTCAAAGTTTTAACAAACAGTTCTTAAGATTTTTAACCTTTTGCCATGATGTAAATCCATTCCAGCTGTCTTACAGATACCTACAGGCTCCTGGGAAAAGTTCTGCCACTGTATCAAGAAATCTGGTCTGATGAAAACTAACAATCTCCAGAGCCCATTTCTGACCCACCTATTTTTCAAGCATATTTTGCAGGTTCACTTTTCCCACCTGACCTCCAGAGAAACAGCAGATGCCATGGCTTCTATACTCCTGATTTGGCATCCCATTTCCCACCAAGCTCCTGGAACACCACTGCTGCAACCTGCCTCCTCAGCTCCCTCAAGGAACGTTCCTGAGATGATCTGCCGTGCATGACTCCTGGTTCCCCTCTCCTCACTTCATTCTTTGTCAGCTTGAAGCAGTCTCAGGAATTCAGTGCCCTTGTTCCCCCACTTGCTTCCATAACTCACCTCTTTTTATAGTAATCAAAATGGAGGAATGTTAATATTCTGACCTTGAAATCCTGCCCCTTGGGGCCACCCTGCATCCTGACATAAAGGAAAAACCCCTCCCCTTCCTCTCTCTCTCTTTTGCTCTCTTCCTTCCTGCCATGAGCATGAGGTGCACACACCTCTCTTTCTCTCTATCCTTTCTGTCTCTTTATCTTTTATTATAATAAACCATTTCCTCATGGATGCAGCGTCTGAGTTGTGAATACCCACCCGTGCCCAGCCGCCATGCCCACATGGCATGGGTGGGTGCACCAGCACACACTGCACCTGCTGAGCATGCCAGCATGTTTCCCTGCACATGTGGGATACCCTCAGGGTCCCCCGTGCATAATTAATAACAGCATGGCTCTGGGACTAAGGTACTAAGTGGGTCAGTATGCATGTACCGATCTCCTTTTGAATTGATTCCAGAGGATATGTCTCTAGATAGGATGAAGGACCTACACACACACACACACACACACACACACACACACACACACACAATCACCTACATTCATAATACACTGTAATGGTTATATATATCAATTGTACAGACACATGCACACAAATGGTTTTGTGTGTGAGATTAGGCTAAAGGATGCCTAGCTAGCTTGTAAGCATTATTTAGTGTCTATGAGGTTAGTTCTAGGAAAGGTAAGTACTTGGATAAGTAGACAAAGATCTACCTTTTTCAGGGTGGGCAGGCCTCATCCTGTTAAGGGCCTACATAGAACAAAATGGGGAAAGGCCAGTGTACTCTCTTCAGGAGCTTACATACCCACCCTCTCCTTCAGCCTTCAGCAGCCTTTTCTCCAGGCATTTTGATGTTAGCTTTCTTGCTTCTCCAGTTTGGAGGTAGCATATTGTAGGACATCTTGGCTCCATAATAGTGCAAACCAACTTCTATAATAACTATTCAGTATCTTAGTCTCTCTTCCCATATCCTGTTAGTTCTTTTTTTCCTCGGGAATCCTAAGTATTATTCAGGGAAGGCTTCTAAGGAAGAGAGGGAGAGCCAAAGTTGACAATGAAGGTACAAACATAAACTTTTCACCAAAGTGGTATTATCCCAAAGGATGGAAGATGGTACAACATCCCCATAATGTACCAATCATAGCAAATATAAAGCAATCTGTTTCAGAGCCCAGTCGTAAACAGTCAGGTGCTGACTAGTCCCCTGCTAAGATACAGAATAAGGACACAGAAAGAAGTGATGTAGTTGAAGGGAGAAGGTTGAGTATCATGCTGTTCCTCTGGGTACAGAGGGACCAGAGAGCTTCCTAAAATCCATATGCCAAAGACTGATTGACTTAGGAAAATACACTACCAGAAGGGGCTAGCAAGCATCTCAAGTTAAGAGGGGAACAAACTGAGAACACTTTTCCCCCTCCTTGGCTAACAGTCAGGACTTAGGAAAATAAAAGGTACTAAAGACTATAAATAACTGGGCACTATGATATGCACACCCACAGTCACTAAGCCTCAGGAAGTTGAGCTAGTGAATGAGGCAGAAGGATTTAAAGGGGAAAAGGCAGAGTACTTTAAATCAAGACAGCAGGAAAAATGCCTTGAAGCAGTGTCAGGAGTCACTGAGCCCCCACTCATTTCAATCTTAAGAATGTAGAAGTTGAAATGCAATTTACTTTACCTTATTAATCTACCCAGGCAATTAAGAGGCCATGGTAGCCACTACCTGAGGAGGCCCAGCTACATTGGTGAGACCTTGGTATTGCTCATGAAGCTGGCTTAACAGGCATGCAGAATGCCAAGAATTTACAGGATCATAGAGGCTTCCACACAGATTTCAAAGGATAGCCTAACATAGCAGGCAACAGTTAGCAGGGCTGTTTAATCCCTGTATGGTTTCCCCAAGCAAGGTGAAAGAAAATGTCACACCTGAGAAACAATGGGGACTGCAGGAAGGTGGAAATGCCATGCATAAGAGAGCTTCTATGGCCACAGGGAGCAAGCAAGCCACCTCCAGCACACAGGCTGTGTGGATTGTGACCAGCAAGGACAAGGGGGTGGGACTGGCCAAGTTCTTTGGTACTCACATCATGCCACCATGCTTCCAAATTCCTGACATGTGGCTACAAGAATTAATGTTTGCTTGCTGAGTTTTGGTCTTGTTTGGGACTTAGCCTTCCTTGATACTCATCTACTCGTCTCTCTTGGACTAGGAATGTTTTCCCTGTGCCACTGTGTAAAGAAGAATGTAACTACTTGATTTTCATAGGAGCTCACCAGTAAGCATTTGCCTTCTGTCAGAGACAACATTGGACATGAACTTTTAAGTCATATTGGAATAGATGAGATCTTGGAGGACTCTTGAAAGTGGACTAAATGCATATTGAATTAGGATGAACATGATCCTTCAGGTACCAGGAGTGGAGTATTATGTTTGAGTATGAAATGTCCCTGCAGGCTCATATTTTGAAAATGTAGTCCCCAGATAGTTAGTAGTTTTTTGGCAGAAACTCCAGGAACTCCTAGTTGTAGGAAAGCACTGTGGAGAGTACCTTTGAACTGTGTGTCTTCTCCCTGGCACCTTCTTCCCATCTGCTTCCTGCCACCAGGCGTGAGCAGCTTTCCTTGGCCACCAGGTCCCCCCCGCCCTGATGTTCACCCTCATCTCAGATCCAAAGCCCTAGAGTCAACAGATCATGAACTGAAAGTCAATTCTCAGTACTGTCCCAGGGATAATGGCTAACAGAAAACAAATAGCAAAATGTGTATAGTCTGTGTCCATCGCAATACACCAAAAAAAAAAGTATCTTCTTTAAAAAAAAAAAATTAGGTGATAAGTCCATAAATGGTGGTGCTACCAGAAGGACTAAGTTCAGGAAAGGCAAATCTATACCCAAGAAGTGTTATGTTCCTATTAGCACAGAGCACTGTACCTTCCATGATGTATGACCAGAGCCAAATAGGGTCAACTTGCTAATGAGTGACTGGCAAGTCCCCTAGGAGAATGTATTATGCCAGGGACTCCTTATCCTTACCTGGCCTGGAACACCAGATGAGGGACTCTTTCAAGGTTGCCACAGGCCTTCTTGGTTTCAATGCCTGTTTTTAATTGTATGCTCACATTTGTTTCCAATTTTACCTTCAGTCAGCTAAAATAAACAGCTGACTTTAGAGTCTTTGTATACAGTTACTTTTGCTCTAGTGACTTAGACAATCCATATATCCACATACTTGGGTTTCTCTGGCCATATTGTCTACTTAAATTTCACTTGTTGATGAGACCACTGCTATTCTTAATAACTATGATGACAGTACTGTTAGTCACTCCTGGCAGAAGTTACCACTTCTTAAACATGTGGTCAAATCAACCCTTGAAACTAAGTTTTTAAATTATGAAATGGTTAAAAAAATGCATAGGAGCCTGGCATGATAGAACACACCTGTGACTTCAGCACTTGGGAAGGTGAGGCAGGATTGCAGATTTCAGGCTAGGCTGGGCTGTACAGTGAGACCATTTCTAATGAGCAAAAAATTAATATTAGACTACAATGAATTATTTAAGCCATGAACATGCTTTTCTACCCTTCTCAATGCTAACATCTCAAACTACTATACAGATGTCAAAATCAACAAAATGTACTGCACGAGCCTTGTTAAATTCTATTATACAGGCAGTCATTATGTATATATAACACTATGCCATTTTGTTGTATAACTGAGCAAACACAGCCATGACTAAAACAACTTCCTATTATCATTCTATAGCTACATCCATTTCCTCTCCCATTCCTGGTTGTTGGCAGTAATGAACCTGCTCTTCAGCTTCACTTTATGAATGCTACAGAAGTGAAATCCCAAGGTAAGCATCCTGCTGAGATGTTTTTTCACTTAACGCTTTTTTTTTAAACCTAATTGTTGCATATATCAAGTTTCACTTTTAAAAACTGTGGACTTGAGACAGGGTCTAGCCAGATGGGGTCCTGAAGGCTCAGACTGGCAGAAAGACAGCCATGGGCATGTGAGCCTTATTATAAGAAATATGTGGTGGAGAAATGGGAGAGAGAGAGAAGCATCATGGTTCTTGTGCTGTAGAAAGATGCAAAAAGGAAAAAATGAAGACAGTGAGGAGTGAGCAGGTGTTGGAGACCTGCTTGCCACCTGGGGCCACAGTGAAGGCGGTGAGGAGTAGACTGAGTAGGGAGGTCTGTTTGCCACCGGGGCGAGGAGGTGGGGGATGGTGATGTCCCAGCTGGGCTGCTGCCAAAGGCCAGGTCTGGGTCCCTGGTTCTACAGTAGCCAGGGTCTGTGTTGATACCCATGACTCCGGTTGCTGAGTGCCATGCTGATTCCAGTGGGCTGGGCTACCTCTTGGTGTTGGGTTTAGGTCCACGAGTCATGCCGCCTCTGGGGCCAAACTGATTTGGGTGGCCTTTGCTGCCACCGGGAGCCATGGTGACAACCAGGCCTAGGGTGCTCTTGAGGACCATGTCTGGGTCCATGGTCCTACCACAGCTGCTGTGTTGATGCCCATGTCTCATGGTGCCACAAAACAAAACAAAAAACAAAACAAAACAAAACAAAACATATGAAGCCTGGGGACTGGGCTGCAACCTGTGGCCTTGTTGGTGTCCAGGGGCCATGCTGCTGCCAGAGCCATACTGAATGAGTGGACAGGGCTACCACTCGGAGCTAGGATGTCGACCAGGCCAAGCTGCTGCCTAAGGCCATGTCTGGGTCTGTGGCCCAGGTTCCCACTAGGGCCCACACAGAAGCCTGGGATCTGGGTCAGAGCCTGCAGCTTGGTTGGAGTCTGGGGACCACGACTCAGCAAGGACCATATAAATAAGGGTGGCCTGTGCTGTCACTTAGAAACATGGTGTCATCCAGGCCCAGGCTGCTGTCAAGGGTCATGTCTGAGTCTGTGGCCATATAGCAGCAGGGTCCGGATAGACATGTGGCACCTGTTGCCATCAAGCAACATGAGGATGGATGCCCAGGGTAAGGTCAGCCACCTGAGTCCAGGTTGGTGTCCGAGGGCCAGGATGCATCCAGATCTGAGTGGCTTGAGCTACTATACAATGTAATGGTGACATCCAGGCCAGAGCTGCAGCTGAGAACCATGTCAGGGTCTGTGGCCCTACTGCAGCCAGGGTCTGTGCTGATGTCTGATGCTCATTACCATCGAAGGCCCTGTAGACACCAGAGATGAAAGGTCATGTTGTTGCCTCAGGGACATACTGCCACTGGGGCAGTGGTGACATACAGATTCAGCTGCTGCTGAGGACCATGTCGGGGTCCATGGTCCTACTGAGGCTGGGGTCTGTGCTGAAGTCCAGGTCCTGCATTGCCACCAAAGGTCACATAGACACCAAGTCATAGGACTGCCAGAACCATTCCCACCTGAGTGGCCATTCCTTCCACCCAGGGTTGTCATCTGGGCCCAAGCTGCTGCCAAGGACCATGTCTGGGTCAGTGATCCAGGGGCATCTGGGGTCTGTGTTGATGTCTGTGGCCTGTGTCACCTCAGGGGGCCTTCGAAACTATGTGAGATGAAATCAGAGGGCCATGCTGAACAGACCCTGCCCTTCACTAGCACTGGAAAAGCTGGCCTTGCCTCTCACTGGACACTACAAGAGAGCTGGCCCCTGCACTCAGGAAAGATGCCCCCACCCCTCAGCACAGGTGAGGGTGAACTGACCCTGAGGGCATGCATGTAGAGGAAGCTGATTCTACTCCCTTGCTGATTGACAAGCTTGGCTACCACCCAGGCCCACCCACAGTCGGGCCCTGACCCACTCCAGCATCTACCCTATCTAGGACCTGCTAGAGCTCGTGAAGGGACTGGTCCAATGGAATGATTCCCACAAGATCTCCAAGACTCAGGGCGGCCACAGGACATCCCAGAGGAGTTCTGGTGAGGATCCAGTGAGGATGGTGTACCAGAAACCAGAGGCCTTGAACCAGACCAGTGACTCATTGCAATGAACATTTGCCAGTAAAGCTGATGGGACAAAGGGGTATACTGTATGGCACACAGAAGCCTCCAATGCCACCAGGACAAATGAAGAGGTGTTGGAGAGGCAGCAAAGAGATTTTTCTGTTGTTTTGTTTTTTTTTTTGGGGGGGGTTGTTTTTGCTTACTTTGTTTTGTTTTCTTTTGTGGGGCATGGCAGCGATGAGGGGAAGATATGAGGGGACTGGAGGTGAGCAGAATTAGGGTGCATGATGTGAAATTCCTGAAGAATCAATAAAGATATTAAATTAAAAAAAAAACCACAACAACTGCAGACTTCAGGCTACCAATATAGCAGTTTATCTATGGAAGGCTATTTGGATAGTTTCTAATTTGAAACGATTATACAGAGTTACAAAAAACATGAATAAATGCCTGTGTGAAAATTGTCTTCTGTAGCATCCACAGCTGAGTACATGTACTGAATGAGATGCTGCTATGGCTCCAATATGCTTTCAAGGCATCCCCAGTTATTCATGTTTGAAATCTGGTCCCCACTGTGATATTGATAGGTAATGTGATTTAAGCATAGTACAAAGAGACAAGATCACTGAGGACAATATCCACAAGAGGAATTGATCTACTTGTGGGACCCTAGACAATGCCTATTAGACAGTTGTCATAAAAAAGCAAACCTTGCTAGAAATGCCAGGGTCTAAGAGCAATCCGTGGGGAGGCTGAAGTAGGGCTGAGAGTTTAAGGTTAGTTTAGGTTACATACTAAGACCCTGTCAAAAAACAAAAACCAGGTGTGGTAGCACATGCCTATAATCCCAGACCTTGGGAGGTAGAGGCAGAACTGGGAATTTAGGGTCATCCCTGGCTATATAACAAGCCTGGGTTTACATGAGACCCCGTCTTTCACCACCACCACCAAAGAGAATAAGGCTGATCACTAATTCACTGGTGTGCTCATACCTTTGGAGAGCTGAGAGGGTATCTGTGTCTTGACCTTGAACCTCCAGAACTGTGAGCTAATAAACTTATTTTCTTTATAAAGTACCCTAACTCAGGAAACTTTTCATTAATAGAAAACAGGCACATAACAAGTTCTTTGTTGTTGTTTTGGTTTGGTTTTGCTCCATTTCTACCAATTTCCAGATTGCTGTTCCATTTTATATGCACATCAGCAATTTAAGAGTGATCTAGGGGCTCAGCAGTTAAAAGCACTGGCTGCTCTACCAGAGAATCTGAGTTTGGTTCCCAGAACCCATGTGGTGGTTCATAACTATCCTTAACTCCAGTCCATGGGGATCTGGTGACTCTCCTGACCTTTGTGGGTACCAGACAGTGTAGATATATACATGCAGGCAAGCATTCATATAATAATAGTGACTCAGTTTCTCCTTCATCAGCACTTAGTCTTATCACTACTCTTAGCCATTCTTATAGGTTTATGAGGACAGGCCACCATCAGTTGTCTTTTTTTTTTTTTTTTAATTTTTTAGATTCTGTTTTTATGTGTATGCCTGATGCCCAAGAAGGCCAGAAGAGGGTATCAGATTTCCTGGAACTGAAGTTGAAGACAAGTTGTGAGTCACTATGTGGGTGGGTGGTAGAAACTAAACCCAGGTCCTCTACAAGAGCAGCAAGTACTCTTAGCCACAGAGCCACCTCTCCAGCTCATTGTTGTAGTTTTGATTTATTTGCATTTCAGCGGCTAATGACACTGTTTAGTGTAATCCATATATCCACTTTAGCAAACTATACCTTTTGAAGACTGCTAAGTATACCACTTAAAAATACTGTTTTGAGAGTATGTACCCCTGCCCCTTTTTTTTGGATAGGGTCTCACCATGTGACTTTGCTGACTTGGAACTCACTGTGTAGACCAGGCTGGCCTCAAACTCACCAAGATCTGCCTACTGAGCCTCTCCAGTGCTGGGACTAATGGTGTCACCTTGTAGGGGAGATCATATACTCTAGCCTTTGTTAGGCTGTGAGTTCAAGTATTTCCTGTCAATCTACAATCGGCTTTCTCATCCTTTTAACTAGGTTTTATACAAGTTTATTTTTTCAAAGTTAAAGGGTATTAGATTGGCTTACACAATATAATAATCTGGATAGTCCAATAATGGCTTTCTCACATTGGAGAGGCCAAGAACTAGGTCAGTTCATAACTGTGTGCCTCAGCAATCCTAATTTAGTGCTGAAAGCCTGAAACAAGTTTTTGGGTTTTTTGCTTTGCTTTTTGAGATAGTTTCTCCATGTAACAACTCTGGATGTCCTGGAACTCCTTTGTAGATCAGGCTGGCCTCAAACTCAGAGAGGTCTGCCTGCCTTTGCCTCAGTGCTGGGATTAAGACGGGAGCCACCACTGCCCAGCCAGTTTTGTTTTTGTGACAGGGTCTCAGTCTGTAGCCCAGTGCCAGATTTGCTTCAAACTCACAGTGATCCTCCTGCCTGAGCCTCCCAAGTTCTGAACTTATAGGTAAGAACACCACACAGCTCACTTTAACTTTTAATTTTAATGAGATCCAATTTAGCCAGTTTTCTTTTTGTTAAACCTAAGAATTCTTTGGTCAAGTCCTAGATCCTGAAAACTTCCTTACTTTTTTTTCCCTAGACAAAAAATTCAGACAAGGTTTTGCAGTTTTCTTGGATGGCCTTCTGGACTCAAGCAACCTTGTTGTCACAGCATCCTCAAAGCAGGTATTATAGGCAAATGCCAACCTTGCCAGACTTTTCTATAACTGTTATAGTTCTAGCTTTATATGAATGCCTGCCCTGAGGGCCCCCCCCCCCTCTTAACTACAAAGTATGAGATTTAGGTTGAGACCCTGTAGTAAAAGAAAATAATAGCATCATTTATTGTAAAGGCTACTCTGATGGTCAGTGCTGTCAAAGTGATAGATCTAAAATCATCTGGGGAGATGGGCCTCTGGGTATGTGTATGGGAGATTATTAATTGATGCAAGTACATATACCTACCTTGCCTGGCTGGGATCCTGAACTGTGAGTAACAGCATACATTCATGCCCTGCTTCCAGCTGCTTCAAGTTCCTAATACTTTGACTTCTCCATCATGGTGGATTTCATCTTGAACTGTGAGCAAAAATAAGTCTTCTTCCTTAAGTTGCTTTTGTCTTAGTATTTTTTCACAGCAACAGATAAAAAAAACTAGGACATCTGATCCTACTGAACTGCTATTGTTTCTCTGTAAATCAGATATATCTGTATAGCTCTATCTGGATTTTCTATTTTCTTGCATCAATCTTTCTCCTCTGGCATTAACACACTCTTGACTATGACACTGTTGTAGTCAAGGTTATTCTTATGATGAAACACCATGACCAAGTCAACTTGGGGAGGAAATGATTTATTTGGCTTATACTTCCATATTACTATTCATCACTGAAGAAACTCAGGACAGGAACTCAAGCTAGTCAGGAAGCCAGATGCAGGAGCTGTTGCAGAGGCCATGGAGGGATGTTGCTTACTGGCTTGCCCAGCCTGCTTTCTTATAGAACCTGGACCACCAGCCCAGGGATAGCATCACTCATAATGGACTGGGGCCTCCTACATCAATCACTAAGTAAGAAAATACCCTACAGCCTTGCCTGTGGAGACATTTTTCTCAACTGAAGTTCCCATCTCTCAAATGACGCTAGCCTGTGTCAAACTGACATAAAACTAACCAGCACAAACACCTCCACAGTATCAACCCCAGGTCTTCTACAAGGTAAGAACTTTACCAACTGAATCATCTCCCAAAGGTCTCATGTAGCCTAATGCTCGTCCTAAACTCCTGAACCTCCTGAATCAGCTTCTGACCTACTGGGATTACAGGTGTGTGCCACCATAGCTGGATAAAATTTTCACCTCACAGATGATACATATTCAGGCACACTTATACCTAAGTCTTCTTTTGTTGCTGTTAACAATCACAAAAATACTGTATTTTTGTTAATCTTGTAATAATGCAACTTTATTGAATTAATTTATTATGAATCTTATTGCCTTGAAGTTTTATGGGTAGGGAATTATGTCACCTGTACATAACTACTTAATTTATAATCTGCCTGATGCATGGGGGAGAAGTAGAGTAAGAAGTATATTTTCTTGCTTATAGCTTACAGTACTGTTGCCTAGCAGAGGGGAGTGTTTATTTTTCTCCATCTGAGATACCAGACTTTAACAGTAAGTATGATGCTAGGTACTATGGCTTCAGTGCCTCTTAAAGACCCATAGTTAAAGACTTGTTTTGTGGGAGGGTAAAAGTGGTAAGTGGTGGAAACTTCTGGAGGTCTTTAGTCAGTGGCATACCTTGAAAGGGTCTGTGGAAACCAGCCTTTCCTCTGGTCTGGTTTGCAACCTGACCATTTTGCTCCTACCTATTCCTCACCACATTGCTGTCCTTTCCCAGATGAACAGGAGCTAAGCCAGAAAGCAAAGAAACTCCTGTTTTTAGTATACTGGGTTTAAACATGAACAGGTATTAAATTCTGTCAATTGTCTTTTCTGATTATGTATAATTTTCTTCTTTAGTCTGCTGATAAGAGTGAATGACACTTGTTTCTTGAAATGGAACCAGTCTTACATAGATGAAATAGCTCATAAACTGGGAATTGTAAAACTTTTGAATACTTAAAAATTTTCCAGTGAAACCACCAAGGCTTAAAGGAACCTTTCTCAAACATGACTTCTAAGCTACTGAATTTAAATCAAGTTGCTAGCAGTGTTTTGTTACTTTAGTAGCTACAGAGCTAGTGACTTGTCTGAGGTTCACCAATTTTTATCACCTCTAAAGAGCAGTTTGTTTCATAAACTTTTCTACTGTTTTTCTATTTTCACTGGTTATTGTTTCTTTGCTTGCTTTGGGTTTAGTCTGTTCTATTTTTCTAGCCACCTCCCTTTGTACTGGAACCTTAAGGTAGGAACTTACCTGTTGTGGTATAGAATATTTGTTAAACTATGTAAAGATGTGTTGCTTTTGTTTACGCTGCATTTTTTTTTTAACTATGTAAAGACATGTTGCTGTTTCACCTTGCCTGCCTAAGGCACCTGATTGGTCTAATAAAAAGCTGAATGGCCAATAGCTAGGCAGAGGAAAGATAGGCCTAGTAGGCAGAGAGAAAAGGGGGCCAGCCAGCTAGGAAGCCAGACACAGAGGAAGCAGGAAAGCAGGATGGATAGTATGTAGATGAGGTAAAGAAGTCTCAGGGCAGCACACAGATTAATAGAAATGGGTTAATTAAAGTTAAAAAAAAAAAAAAGCTAGCCAGAGACAAGCCTAAGCTAAGACCAAGCATTCATAATTAATTAATAGTAAGTCTCTGGGTCATGACTTGGGGGCTGGCAGTCCAAGAAAGCCTACTACTTACCTGGTTATTTTGAGATCTCTTTTCTCATTTAAGCATTTCACTATCTGCATGGAGTATTTATGTGTGTTGTTTAATCCTCCAATGTTTAGTGGTTTTCTGGCTGCTATTCTGTTACTGGTTTCTAGTTTAACTCTATTATGGCTAGAAAACATGGTTTATTTTGTTGTGTGTTCCACGGGTACTTGAATGTGCATTTTAAAACTGTTAGGTGGAATGTGCTATAAATAGCAATTAGACAATGTTGATTGGTAGAGTTGCTTTTGGTATAAATCTACTTCATTTATTTTGCATGCTACTTCACAAACAACGTAAAAAGCTTATAGCAGCACAACTTGACTTTACTTCCTAAGGCGCCTCTTTAACAGTTACTTACTTCCCTCCGTGCTTAATTCTTCATGTCTAAGCCACTCAGGGAGCACTTAGCACAAGCTATGCTGTCATGTAGTATTTTATACTTATGTTCTCATATAAGTCTCTCAGAAGGACAAAGCACATTTTATACACATATGCTCGATCAATACATACACTTGTATATAAACTAAGTTCAGCATGTACCTCAGAAACCTAGATATAGGTGTCATACACTGTTTTACTTATGAAGATTTAAATGTCAGAGCCAAGTGGTAAGTCACAGTGTATGGAACTTATTTGAATCTGGGTTCAGACACAGCTTTAAAAAGAATAATATGTGTATTTGTAATTCAGGGAGGGTAGAGAAACATACAGATCCCTGGGGCTTATTGGCTACTCAGTCTAACAGAGGCAGTGAGCTTTAGGTTTAGTGAAAGAACCATCTCAAAAATTAAGATGGAAGGGATAGAAAGACTACTTTTTCAGAGGACGCAGGTTCAACTCCCAGCACCCACATGGAAGCTCACAGCTGTCTGTAACTCCGGCTCCAGGGGATCTAATACTCTCTTCTGGCCTCTGAGGTCATCAAGGCAAACACGTGGTGCAGACATACATTTAGGCAAAACAACACAAAACTTTTTTTTTTTTTTTTTTTTTTTTTTAAGGAAAAAAAAGGTAGAGAGCAATAAAGGAAAACACTGTTGTTGATTTCTCCACACATGCATATATAGGCAAACATACCCCCTACCCCTGATATACACAAAAGAAAAAGATCTGAACTGGACTTTTTGTTAAACAGGATTTTTTGTTTGTTTGTTTTATTTTTTAAGACAGGGTTTCACTGTGTAACAGCCCTGGCTGTCCTGGAATTCATTCTGTAGACCAGGCTGACCTCAAACTCAGAGATCCACCTGTCTCTGCCTCCCAAGTGCTGGGAGTAAAGGTGTGTGCCACCATCACCTGGCTAGGAATATTTTTAATGACACTGGTTATGACCTAACATTTATGGGTAGAATGACATAATTTGATTTATTTAAAAATATTTTATTACATAACAATACATAGGTTAGTGCATGTACACATGAAGGTGCACATGCACAACATGTTAGTGTGCATATGGAAGTCAGAAGACAACCTGTGGCAGTCAATTCTCTTACCATGAGGGTCCCAGGGGCCAAATTCAGGTCTTCTGACTCAGTGGCAAGCAATTTACTTGCTGGGCCATCTTAATGGCCCAAGATTTACTTTTAGGTAATGTATAAATGACATTGGAAATGATACAAATTTGTGCATATGAATAATTGGAGTTGAGTTGATAATTGGTTGGTTAATTAGTACATGGGCATATGAAACTATGTTAATTAGTAAATCAGCATAAATATCCTGTTATGTCTTTTTATTGTTTTACCAAACTCTAGTCTTGAACTTGCAATGAGCTGAGACTGACCTTCATCTACTGATCCTCCTGCCTATACTTCTTGAGTGCTGGGTTTAAGAGTATTAGCTAACACACTAGGTTTATGAGGTGCTTGGGATTTGAACTCAGAGCTTTGTGTATGCTAGGCAAGCACTCTATCAACTGAGCTACACCCGAGGCCCCCATTACATTTTTAAAACATTGACTACAAAGGTGCAGTTCTGGAAAGGCAAGTTTCTACAGCATTCTATAACAGAGAAAGTAGTAAAATTCAAAGATTTTATAGTAAGATGGCTGGCTCACTTGGTAAAGGTACCTGCTGTCAAAGTCTGAGGACATGAATTCCATTCCTAGGATCCACATACAAGCCAACTATTAGGAACATGCACATCAGGATTAAAGGAAGGATAGACAATAGTTCAAGATTTTCTGAAAATATCAAGGACAAACAGAAAATTATATGCATATAGATGTGTTTTTTTAAACCTTATAAAAATCTTCTACACCTAGAGTCCCATACGGGAAATTATTTGTGACACGTACTAGTCATTATTGGTTATTAGAATTAAATAATCCCTCCTCACCACTTTCATGCTTCAGCAGTTCCTTTTACTTTTAATTTCAAATTCTGATACCTTAGGAAAGTAGTCTTTTTCCAGACAATTAATTAAAAGGAAGTAAGACTTTCCTACTAGGTCCTAAAAATAAAACCCAAAACTGACCCAGATAAGATGACGTCTAAAGCTTCCTTAGTTGCAAATGCTGGGCCTTTATTCTCCTGCAATTTAGTATCTCTTTTTGTTACCTCTTAACTCCAACAGCCTTGACATCTACAAGCCAACATTTCCCCATTCACCTCTCCAGTCTGTTTCATGTATTTTATAATGTTGCTTGGGCTGTGGTTAACTCTGAACTCAGTGTGCAATTAGATTAGAAGACAGGGGTGGGGGGGGGGAAGCGCTGATATAATCTTCACCTTAAAAACATTTAAAAATTATTATTTTATGTGTATGGGTATTGTCTGTATGGATGTCCGTGTACCACAAGCACGCCTGGTGCCAGGGAGACCAAAAGAGGGTGATGGATCTCCTGGAACTGGAGTTAGATGGTCGTAGACCACCATGTGTGTGCTAGGAATCAAACCTGGGCCCTCTGGAAGAGCAAAACGTGCTCTTAACCTCCGAGCCATCTCTCTAGCCCCAGATCTTCACTTTTTGTTGGCTGTGTAGCATAACCTTTTGTGCTGTGGTAGGAATGAAGTACCTAATGTGAGATTTTCTGAGTTGTTGCTTTCCTCCACTCATCATTTTCCTTATTAGTTATACAGAAAAGCTGAGGAATCAGACATGAAACTAACTTCAAGCCAGCAGACATGTCTCAAGTATGGACTGATTAGGCAGGAAGGGGTCTTAGCATCTATCTAGAAAACATTTGATTATATTTTTAGTGCCTTTACAACTTCTTACACATTATTCAGATGGCTTAAAACTTATCTTTGAAAGTTCATAAAAAGTAAAAACTGCTTTGTATACCTAAACTAATACTTCCATGATTTGGCAGGTGCTTTTTACAAACAGAAAAAAAAAAATCTTCCTAATATATTTAACAATTAAGCAATATTTTACTCGAACTTACCTTGGCTAAACAAGGTGTCACCTCATTATACAGAAAAACTGAACACAAGAATCTGACCTGTATACATGGATGGCTGAGACAAAGTATCACATCATACTATTACTTCCAGTAACACAGGAAGAACTGCCAAATATCCTAAATCAAAGGGTTGTAGAGAAGAGCTTTGTCTGTAACCAGAGGCAAGCAAGTCTTTACAAATCAACACAAACACAACAGTGTTGAAATATACAGTAGGAACATTTATTTTAACACTTCTAAAAGTTATCTTTCCATGCCTGATGATTTGATATAAAAATCAAGCCCATCATACTTTTCCCATCAGTTTCTCTACATCAAGGGCAATCAGAAATTTGTACAACATGAATGTTTCTGAAACAGAAATTACAAATTAAATGATAACAGAAATACACAAATCAACTGGACCCTAAATGAATTTCTAGTGAATTTTTTCCTCCTTTTCCCCATCACCTAGAGCTTCTTTCTTCAGTTTCATTCTGCTCCTTTTCCTTTCTTTGCTTGGCCATGAACTTCTGTTAAAAGCAATTTTCAACATGAAACATTTGTTAGATGTTGTTTGCTATGTGTGCAACCCTAAATGTATCTCATTATATTTATAATTTAAAGTAGACTTAATTAACATTGATTCTTTTCACTAATCATCCTTCTGACATTTGATGATATGCCAGGCATTATGATTGGGGCTTGGGGATTTAGTAGTGGACAAGACAAATAAAGGCATTTTTTAAAGTGCTTACACTATAATAAAGGAACTGAAGAAAAGAAAAACTGAAATCACTGTAGGTGACAGTAATCAAAATTATAACAAGAAGAAAGAAGCGTGTTCATGTGCCTGTTCTTGGGTTTGATCCTTAGCACCACAAAATTAAAACAATAACAGAGAAACTATGGAAGGTTCATCTTTTTGTAGATTTAAGATGGAGTTTGCTTTCTTTTCGAGTTGATTTTGTATCCTGCCACTTTACTGAAGGAGTTTATCAGCTGTAGGAGTTCCCTGGTAGAATTTTTGGGGTATACTATCATATCAATGCTTTCTTTTCTTTATTTTTGGTTTTGTGAGCAAGTTTCTCTCTATGAAGTCCTGGCTGTCCTGAATTCACTCCATAGACCAGGCTGTCTTCTAACTCACACAGATCTGCCTGCCTCTGCTTCCCAAGTGCTGAAACTGAAGGCATGTGCTACCACAACTGACTTTGAAGTTTGCTTTCTTAAGCAAAGGCCTTTCTTAGCAGCTAATATTTGAGTAGAGACCAAAAGATAGGAAAAACTGGCCACATAAAAGGTTTGGGAGGGACACAGGAATAGTAATTAAGGCAATGGCATAATGGCAGCTGAGTTCTCAGGTACAAGGAAGAAAAGAGTAACAAGACAGATTTCAGAGACACAGAAAAGAAGCAGGCCATGCAGTGTCACAGAGCCACATCAGTGTGGCTATTATTCCAAGTGCCATATGAAATAGCTGCAAATTTTAACTTTTTTTCTTAAGACAAGGTCTCAATATATAACCTTGACTAGCTTGGAACTCTGTAACTTTGGTCATCCTCAAACTTAAGCGATTGCCTGCCTCCGCCTCCAGAATGATAGGATCAAAGGTATATGCCACTACATCAGGCCGCAGTTGCAAGATTTTAAATGGAAAAAAAAAAAGTTAAAAGCACACAGAGAAGGTAAAATGTGTGAGAGATTAGATCTGGAATTAAAGCTGGGTGGAAACTCAAGGTGTGCCACTAACTAGCTTGGTTTTTACAAGTTCAATACACAGAATATGAAACAACCTTAGACATTCAGGTGTCAGAACTACTGATTCCCATGGCTAAAGTAACTCTCTAGAGCAGCACCTCCTTAAACATATACAACAAAAAAGGGGAAGGTTTGTGACTCAATCAGTTTAAGAAAATGACATTTTTCTTCTGACTAGAAATTCAGAAATTTTAATCTGCTAACATGTACAGGCATTTGCAATGAGACATCAGGATAAGCAGAGTCTCCTATTTTAAAGAAGGTCCACAAGATACTACTGCTTACAAAGTCTATTCTAGAGAATGCGATTGCTCCAGGACAATGAGTAGGGCTAGAGACCATAGCAACATACAGTGACACAGAAGGAGTTTTGGACTCAGGAGCAATGAACTGGGCTAAATACCCAAGTTCTCACAAAGGAAAAGAAATACACACGTTGGGGAGACTCTTACTTTAAATCAAAAGATAGTGACAGCACAAGATTTTTATGCGTTACCTCTGTATTTTGCTTATGGCGTGTGCTCTTGCAGTGATTTGCCATTGCTTTTTCATCTGAGTAGAAGAGGGAGCAAATTGGACAGAAAAATCCAGCCTTTGGAACGAGAAAGTCCAAATCTAGAAGACGGGGAAAAGAGAAAGAGAATGATCCATCAACAGTGTGTCAATTACTTTACCCAAATCTGGAGACTGAACCTAGGGTCTCAAACATGTCAGTCAGGTACTCTACCACTTGGCTATATCCCCCAGCAGTACAAAACATGTATCTGTATTTAGCAATATGTAATATATATTCCAAAGCCTCCAGAGAAGCCAGAATGCTACTGCATGCCAGGCTGAAGAATCCAAGAGAAGAGAAAACAAACATCTTAGAAACACCCTGTTGAAGCAGAAGATGAAAACAGCAGAATGATGGGTTGCTAAGCATCTAAAAGCCTCTCAACTTAACACAGTGGTCATGAGCAAAGTTTGCTAGGGAAGCTTTTCAGCTTGTTTGGCCTAATTGAAATTTCTGCTTGGGGAAATATAACTCAGTTTTTACCACAGCAGCAAACAAAAGTACAAGAAAGAAAAAGGCAGGCATATTCCAGCCTTCAAGAATGAAATAAAAATATCCACGCTAAGTTAAAAAAAAAAAACCAAAAACCTAGATAACCTGTATTCAGAAACACCAAGCAAGGTTAACTTGCTCACTTTTTATTTCATAGGAATAAGGAAGAAAAATGTCATTTTTACTTTACCTCCCGGCACATCAGGTGTCACTGATTTGCCTACAGAAGAGTCTTCAGTCTTCTTGCGTTTTTCATCAGGTTCTGAGTCTTTTAATTCAGTTTCTTCAACTAAAGTCATTAAAAAGTTCAAGGAAAAACATGAAGTTATTTAAAATAGATTTATAGACTTTGTGAAAGTAATATTGGATACTTTCTGATTTTCAAAACTAACTTAAAACTCATGGAACTACACCTTAGTTAATAATGATTCCTTGATCTAAGAAGTAAATGGGTAAATGTTTAGATGTAGTCAATGGATTTAGGAGAAATAGGGCTAAAGCCAATGTAAAATTTTATAGGTATATTGCTCCAGAAAGAATTAAGGGTGACAAAAGACTGTCACTATTTTTAGTTCATTTAGAAAACAGCAAGTTTCATAATAACATCTTTGTAACCTGCAGATCATTGAACTTCAATTGTATTTGCCCCCTTCTTCTCACCCAATAGTTCTGCTTTCATGCTATATATATTTAAATCTAAATTCAGCATGAAGAAAAAACATGATCCTTTCCCAACCCCTTCATTTTCTCTTGTTCCCCGCTTCCTCCCTTCCTTTAGCCCCTCACAGTCCTCCTTTTAAGGAGCCAAGTTTTGTAGGCTACTGGCAAGAGTTAATTTCTATACTCTAGGTGTTGGTTTGAGGAAAGTATGAATTTAGTGGAAATGGGCACCAGCAAAGAGTAACTATGTCCTTAAAGCCTTCCCACCCAGAAACTTCTGTTTAGGATACCAATTCTTAAAAGTCTATTGAGGGTGTATACATCCTTTTTCTTGACTTGATGGTCAAAACAGCCCATTCTCTCTGCTTCTGGTCTCTTCCTATTTTCTTTACTTTATATACTTTACTTTTTATAAACTTTTTAAATCTATCTGTTCCTGCCACTCTAAAGGCACATGTGCCTTAATAATGAATTACATTACATTATATTATATGAAAGCTATAAAATAATTAAGAGTAGATTAAAAGAAATCATTTAAGTTTAAAATTGAATGGCAAATGACTTTGAGAAAACATATTATCCACTAATGGAAATACAGTTATTAAATGAGCCATAGATAAATTATCCCTTCTATATTATTCAGTTGAGAAGAGGCCATTCTAAGCAAGCTGGTGTCAAAATTGAACTAACATGCCAAAAAATTTTTGACAAAAGCAAAACAAAAACAAAGGAACTTACGCTGGAACCACTGGTGTGATATAACTATAGCTTAAAGTAAAAATTTGCTATAGAAAAGATAAGGGATACCAATTTGGTCATGGAACACAATAAACAGTAACAAATAATGTAGAAAACTCAAGACAAAATTAAGATGTCTGACAACAACCAGAAGGGAGTTCATCAGAACTTCAGAAAGGTAATAAAAATGCCAAAATACGTCCATTTCAATGGAAACCATATTTAAAAACGTGGTTCTAGATCAATCATTTGTTCTCAACCTTCCGAATGCTGTGACCCTTTGATACAGTTCCTCATGTTGTGGTGACCCCAACCATAAAATTATTTAGTTGCTACTTCATAACTTTAGTTTTGCTACAAACTGTTGAGAACTGCTCTTCTAGATGCTCTACTTTGTTGCTAGGGGTATTCCAAAGCTAACAACATTGAATTTCAACCCCGAGTGATAGAAATTGAGTTGTATTTTATGTGTAAGGAGTAAACAAGGTAAAACTCAAGTTGGCCATCATCATAGAAGATTCATTTTCTTTGGTAAATAGAAAAGAAAGCATAAATAGAAAAGTAATAGGCTAAGTGATAGAAAAGAAAACACTATCACCATTGGTTACTAAACAAAATAAAAAGGCTTCTAATAGACTGTAGACCAAACAAGGAAGATACAGGAATCAGATTGAAAGAACTTTCCCTTAGAACAGAGGGTAAAGAGTGCTACAAAGAAGATAGCAAAGGGGTATCTTCATACTAGATGATGATGATTTCTTTTACCTTTCCTAAATCAATAAGCCTTGAAATCAGGAAATATGTTAGTATTTTATGGCCAACAACAGGGAGGAATTGGATACAATGACAAGTTATCTCTTGTGTGACAATGTTCATGTTCCTTATTTGTATCAACTTAAATATTACTAATGCTGTTCAGACATTCTGTTTTATTTATTGATTGGATGCCTGGAAGCAAGCATAAAAAATAGATAGTTACTAAATTATTGTTCCCTGATGCTGCAACATAGTCACAATAGCCTCTTGTGAGTAATTTCCATAAATATTTTTTGTTCCTGTGTCATTGTTCCAAAATCTCTCTAAATTATGAAGAAAAAAATCTACAAGGATCTTACATGCCTGCCTGCTGCCTTTCTAGTTTCTTCGCTGGCTATTTGTGAAACCTCCACAATGTTATGTTATGTGGTTTTCTCCCCACCCAAACAGCCCCTTTACCTCCTTCACTCATTTGGAAGGCTTCTTCGCCTTTTGCTGGTTCTGCCATTACAGCTTTTTGTGAGGGTGATGCTTTTCCAATTCTAACTCTCTTCATTGGTGTTTTAGCTTTAAAAAGAAAGCCTAATTTATTGCTCCATTAACAGTACTTAAATTGCTTTAAATTTAACATATTAAACTATCTAGTAATCCTAATATTTGTTCTAAAAACTGCTGAAATTTGGGGAGAATGCCTTTTTATTTTATTTCTGAGACAGGGACTTGCTTATGTAGCTGAAGCTGAGTGCTGGATTACAGGCATGTGCCAGCACACCTGGTAAAGAAACTTATTCCTAAATAGAAATCTATTTTATGTGCACTGGTGTTTTGCCTCCATGTATATGTCTGTGTGAAGGTTTCAGGTCCCCTGGAACTGGAGTTATAGACAGTTGTGAGTTGCCACGTGGATGCTAGGAATTGAACCTAGGTCCTCTGGAAGAGCAACCAGTGCTCCCAACTGCTGAACATCTCTTTAGCCGCTTAGAAATCTATTTTAAAAAGCAGTTTTTCTGTTCTGAACAACCATTCCTTCCTGTTTTTTTCCACAGGGTGGCTATACACTTTTCCCTGAATTGTTGTCAATCCAGTGAGATGTTCCTAGTATTCCATTCTTAGTTTGGTTAAAATTTTCAAATTTCAATTTTTTGTTCTTTTTTTTTTTTTTCCAAGACAGGGGTTCTCTGTGTAACAGCCCTGGCTGTCCTGAAACTCGCTTTATAGACTGGGCTGGCCTCAAACTCACTGAGATTCGCCTGCCTCTGCTTCCCGAGTGCTGGGATTAAAGGCGTGCAACACCACACCCAACTTCCTTTTTTAAACCTTTACAAAGTAGACATTCACTAATACATTGAATAATTTCATTTATAACATCTAAGGAAATAAAATAAACTACCTGTTTGAATTCCTTCTCATCAAGGTGACTTTATTGTATAACATAGTATGTCAGCTGGGTTCACAGCTTAACGGAAATTCTATTTGTCTCTCTCATGTCCTGCAAGCAAGTAAGCTGCTCTATTATACCATACCATCAAAATATTATACTATGCTAGATGTGGTGACTCTCACCTGTAATCCTGGCACTTGGGAGGCAAGAACATCCCAAGGTCAAGGCTATATTTTGAGTTCTAGGCCAACACGGGGCTACAGAGTCAGACCTCACCTCAAAAGACCAATATCTGCCAGGTGTGGTTGTTCACACCGTTAATTCCAGAACCCAGGAAGCAGAGATAAGCTGATCTCTGTAAGCTCAAAGCTGCCTGGTCTACATATGGAATTCCAGGCCAGAAAGGGGTCACATAGTGAGACCCTGACTTAAAAAAAGAAAAAAAAAAAAATTGAAGTTGAACAGTACCTCGACGATTTGTTCTCCTGCTTGTTTTGTTCTAAACCCAAGTTTAAGGCAGAAGTAGGAGGCAGTGTGATGTGGACACTGTTCTGCTCTTTATGGGCTTGTTTCCCCATACATACACACTGTTTTCACTGTAGCTCTGTATTGGCTGCTTCAGTTTGTTTCCTGCTTTTGCCATCCTTTCTTGAGGTATAACAACTTGGGACAACCTGTACTCTGTAAACTAAGAGAAATGTGTGCAACCTGTACTTGTTTCTGAGGAAAACTTGAGTGGTTTTAACTGCTGGCTTACGGATCATCAAGAGGATGATATTACTCCTACTGCGTCACTGCGTTCAAACCAGTTTTAAATGTAATTTCATGAAACAGAAAAATGAACACTTTCAAGTATCTACCTGCCGTAGGTCTTTCAATCATGGTTTTCAGATCTTGTGTAACAGTCTCACTTCCTGGACCTACTTGGGAGAAAGATTCAAGTTTTGTCTTCTTTGGGTCCACAGCTCTCCTCTTTCTATTTCCTTTTTTATCTGTACGCTGGTCAATTTTGCCTTGTGCTAACTCAACTTTTGAATCATTGTCTCCATCCTCTTCATCTCCAACTTCATCCACAGTAACAAAATTAAGCTCTTCTTTAAGATTTTTAAAATCAGCCAGAGAATCTTCATCCTCTTCAGTTACTTCATCCAAAGTCACTAAATGAAAATCACTTCTGTCATCCTGTATTTCATCTACAGTAACTAAAGCAGAAGGGTCTTCAGGCATCTGGGAAGAAATGAACCCAATAGTTTCCCTTACAGTAGTTCCTTCATCTCTTTTTGAATTCAAAGTAGCAAAAGTTATATCTGCTGACTCTTCTACTTCTCCAATTTCATCCACAGTTACCAAGCGTTCTTGTTGAAGATCTTGCTCTTCGGCCATGGACAGAACAGTAACATCTTTAGGTTCACTGTGGGAAATGCAATCATCTTGGTCAATTAGTTCATCTAAGGTAAGAAGGGAGTTAGAATTTTTTACCATTTCTTCCATATTGAGCTCTTCTTCATCAATGACTTCATCCACAGTGACTAGAGCTTGTGCAGCTGCATCTTCTTCTTCTCCAATTTCATCTAGTGTTACAAAGGACAATTCTCCCTCAACACTGTGAGGGACAGAAGTTTCCCCCTTTTTCTTTTTTAAGCTAAGTTCGGGGGAAGGAGGAATTTTGAGAGCTTCTTTTCTTTTTCCTTTCAATGGAGTCTGCTTGGCTTGAGAAGGATTTACTTCTTCTATGACTTCATCCACAGTAACAAATTCATCCAAATTAAATGTAAATAATGGTTCCTGTTGGAAAGTTAAGAATCAGTACTATGAACAATGACTGACCACTATGAACTATGACTGACTAGCTATTACTACTAGTCACAGTAAACTAATATGCAGATCATCCATGAGAACTTCACTGTAAAGCCATTTCCTAAGACTAAAATAAAAATTAATGTTATATTTTAAAGGGTTCCAAAGTCATGAGGCTAGCAAGATAGCTCAGTCAGTAAAGGTGCCTGCCACCAAGCCCAACAACCTAAGTTTGATACCCAGAACTAATGGTATAAAGCAAATTGTTCTCTAATTTCCATGTATGTAAGAGCACATACATGTGAGAATACGTGCATGCACGGCATACAAATTTTAAAAAATAATTTACACTTTAAAATTACATTTAAAGCACTTGTCAAAACAATTCAAAGAATCTATTATTCCATATGCTAAATATCTAGCAAGTGTTCACTTACTAGACTTTTAGAAGCACCTCAAACAAAAATAAAAGGTAAATAGTTAACTATATCAATTTATATTTAATATGTATTTTAACTTATACAGTGCTATGAAAGTTTAAAGTTTATATTGATAAAATTATCTGAAAAGATTTCATAGCTAATGCAATTGTATTTGAAAACATTATTTTAAAACTGGTAC
>CABHPQ010153375.1:16345-35245 GCA_902168405.1 Peromyscus aztecus | reverse complement strand
ACTAAAGGTAGCTCTGTAGTGAAAAGAGCTATTATTTTCCACCTAAGTGCCACCCAAAGGTTTTCTGGTTAGCAACCTCTTCCCTTTCTTCTTGCTTTTTGTCCCCGAGAAACTATGATCAAGAGCAGACTTGTCAAAATGGGGCTATTTTTCAATGGCAATCCCGTCTTCCCCATGGGTAAAGAAGCAGGAGCAAGTGGCTGGAGCTATGGCAGCATCCTGGGCAAAGGCTAAGACTTCGCTTCTAACATGTTAAACAGGTACTCCACCACTGAGTTAAATCTTCAGCCCTTAGTTTTTTGAGACAAGATCTCACTCACCATGGAGTTCAGGCTAGCCTCAAACTGAAGATTGCTACCTCAGACTTTTGAGGTCTTATAGGTGGTATGTGACATCACACCAAGGTATCTTTTGTTTAGACAGGGTCTTACTATGTAGCCCTGGCTGGCCTAGCACCCACTACATAGATCAGATTGGCCTGGACCACCTGCTTCTGCCTCCCAAGCACTATGATTAAAGGCATCAGCCACCATTGCTGGTCCCAAGGCATCTTTTTAAACTGAAGTATCATCATGAAACCCAGGCAGGCCTAGAATCTGTGACCCTCTTGCTTTAGCTTCCTGTGTGCTGGTATTATAGATGTGTACCATGTTTGGCTATGCACACACACACACATACACACACATACACACACACATACACACACACACACACACACACACACACACACACAGTACCACTGCAATACAAATGCTGTTCCTAAAAAAATAGCAATAAACCTGGGGTGATGACAAACACCCCAGTACTCAAGCTTTTCCCCCTCTTCTGAGGTAGGCTCTCATGGATTACAGGCCAGCCTCAAATTGGCTCTGTATTTGAGAATAACCCTAAACTTCTGATCCTCCTGTCTCAGCCTCCCCAGAATTACAGAAGTACATTGTCATTTCTAATGTACAAGATACTACCCTCTGACCCAAGAGTTCACATATGGTGAGGAAGCACATTACCAACCAAGTACCTTTAGCCCTAAGACTCTGTGGAAGGTGACTTTCCAAAAAGATTGGATGTATCTTTAATTGATGTCATATTTCACATCATATGTATTGTCTTCCTCTAGCAGCCATGTAATCTACCCTAACCCAAAGCAGCCTTGTGGGCCCAGTGTGGTGATACATATTTGTAACCCTAGCACCACCAAAGAGGGATAGGCGGGAGGATGTGTGGGTTCAAAACCACTCGTGGACCCCACAGTAAGGCTTAATTCAAGGGCTGGGAATATAGCAGGGTTCTACGCGTACAGCGTTTGCCTAGTATGTACAAGACCACTAGCATGTATACACACACACTCAAAATCTGATGAACATTTTAAGGAGAGCTAGATAAACTCAAAGGTGAAGGCATGGCAGACAGGAGGTTTCAGCTCTTGCCTTCTAGTGTCTAAGTATTACTGGGCTAGCTGGGTAACTAGTCCTGCACCAAACAAGCTAGAACACTAGCACCTTCTGTATCATTTTCTAATGTGCTCAGATATTCAAGAGGTAGAATAGCAAAGACAAAAATAACCCTAACCTAAAGCTATTATTTTTTCCACTCACCATTACTTCTTTTTTGTGGTTTTTCGAGACAGGGTTTCCCTGTGTAAGAGCCCTGGCTGTCCTGCAACTTGCTCTGTAAACCAGGCTTGCCTCTGCCTCCCTAGTGCTGAGAGTAAAGGTGTGGGCCACCAATGCCCAGAAATTACCAGTTTCTACATTTGGGAAAATAGC
Organism: Peromyscus aztecus; assembly: GCA_902168405.1. Taxonomy (NCBI): domain Eukaryota; kingdom Metazoa; phylum Chordata; class Mammalia; order Rodentia; family Cricetidae; genus Peromyscus; species Peromyscus aztecus. The sequence goes on along the minus strand of CABHPQ010153375.1, from coordinate 33,479 downwards.
TTATTTCCCCCCCCCCTTTTTTTTTTTCTTTCTTTCCCCCTGAGACAGGGTTTCTCTGTGTAGCCCTGTCTGTCCTGGAACTCGCTCTGTAGATGAGGTTGGCCTCAAACTCAAGAGATCACCTGCTTCTGCCTCTACTGGGATTAAAGGCATGTGCCACCAAGCCTAGCTGAAAATAGTTTTTCTTTCTTTTTTTTTTTTTTTGGTTTTTCAAGACAGGGTTTCTCTGTGTAGCTTTGGAGTTTGTCCTGGAACTCACTTTGTAGACCAGGCTGACCTGGAACACACAGAGATCTGCCTGCCTCTGTCTCCCGAGTGCTGGGATTAAAGGTGTGCTGCACCACCTGCACCACCTGCACCACCACCACCACCACCACCACCACCACCACCACCACCACCCAGCCCCAACTTTCAACTATGGATGAAATCCCAGCTGGCCTCTAACTTTTGGTTCTCCTAACTCAGCTTTCCTGAGTGTTGGGATTATAGGCATTTGTAGGATGCCTGGCTTAGACAGAATTTTCTCCACATTGATTTTTTTAAAAGTAGGTTTTCCACACTAATTCAGGGCTTGTTATGTAATTCTATTTTGTTACTGTTTTGTTTTCCTTGAGATAGTAGCTCACTATGTAGCCCTGGTTGGGTGGCCTTGAACTTGTGTTAACCCTTCTGCCTCTGCCTCCCTAGTGCTGGGATTAGAAACATGTACAAGCAGGCCTGGCTTTGTATTTTACACATTCACACACCAACAGGTCTAATAGGTAAAGTCCTTTAGCAAAATTTCACCACATCCTTTAAAAATGTAGAAAGAATGAACTTGAAGATGACGGTGCAATTTAATAAACTAGTACTTTAAAAGACTTATTAAGCCAGGCAGCAGTGGCGAACACCTTTAACCCCAGCATTCGAGAGGCAGAGCCAGGCGGACCTCTGTGAGTTCAAGGCCAGCCTGGTCTACAGAACAGGCACCAAAACTACACAGAGAAACCCTGTCTTGAAAAAACAAAAAACAAAACAAGACTTACTAAATAGAACTCAGGAATAAAAACAAATTCAGATGTTTAAATAAGTGCTTTCCAGGCTGCAGAGATGGTTCAGTAGTAAAGGGCACTGACTGCTCTTCCAGAGGATCGGAGTTTGAGTCTCAGCACCTATATGGTGGCTCACAAACACTTGTAAAACTTCTGTCCCGGGGGACCCAAAGGTACTAAGGCACCCTACATGGTACACAGACACAGAGACCTACAAAACATCCACACACATAATTTTTTTTTAAAGCTTTCTTTTTCAAATCAAATATAAGCTGGCCTAGGGAAAAACTAGCTTCCTTTTTTTCTTTAAGTTTTTTCTTGGGTTTCTAAATCAAATCCTAGCTTTGTGTACATCAGACAAGCTCTCTACCACTGGGCGACATTTGCAGCCCCAAACTGGGTTTCTCACAGACCAAAATCTAATGATACTCTGACCTAAATTGTTTCATCTTGTTTTCAAGACAAGGTTTCTCTGTGTATATCCCTGGCTGTCCTGGAACTCATTCTGTAGACCAGGCTAGCCTTAAACTCAGAGAGATCCACTTGATTCTGCCTGAGTGCTTGGATTAAAGGCACGAGTCACCATGTTACTGACTTAAATTTTTAAAATAAATGGTAAAACTATTTCACCTTTTTTTCTTCATCTTTGGTGCTGGAATAGGCCCAAAGGCTTGTACATGATGCCAAGCACATGTTCTACCATTCAACCATACCCCCAAAACCTATTTTACTTTAACTTCAAATTAGGGTAGCTTTAGTTTGCACACAATATAGCTTTAAAGTATATATTAAATTTATCATTTACTTCATTTTATGTCTATTTCCAATCTAGTAGTTAAGCTAGCTGTACAACAGTGCAGAGTGGTACATGCCTGTGATCTCAGGGCTTCAGGACTTGAGGCAGAATGATCAGCATTCAAAGCCAGCCTGTGCTGCAGGGCTAGTCCAAATCCAGCCTAGGCTACACCTGTTTCAAAATAAAAGTACAGGAATACTTGGGAGTCAAGGTTTGAATTCCAGCCTTGTCACTACATAACAATCGTAAGGCTGGTTGCCACTAGCTACAAATCTTTTTACTTACCTTCCATCTCTGAGTTGCTTATATATAAAACCTACCTTACAGTGCTGCAGATTCCATGTACAACATCTGCTTAGCAGAGGATGGTACACAGAACTCATAGTAGTAGTTATCAACCTACCATTTAAAAAAAAAAAAAAAAAAAAGCTTGCCATGAAAAGGAAACAGAGTATTTGTTTCCATACCTCATCATTATTTTTTGTAAATAAAAATTTAAAATTGAAAGTCAGATATTTTATCAGTAGTCATCCAGCCCCTCTCATGGAAAGATGGATGCTTGTCGTGTCTTTTAAAGCTTTTCCCATCTGTTCTAAATCTACAGATGTTATTTTCAAAAGGTCATTTCTATTGAGTTCCCCTTTAGTCAGCATTACTCGGCCTCTTTTAGGGTCAAAAACAGATCTCAAAACCAACCAACCTGCACTGATATTCTTGCTAACCAGTCAACATCCCCATTCTGAATCTATTTCTACCTTCAGGAGCTCCTGAACCTGTCTTCTGACCTCACTCCTAAGCAAGCATGCAGTGACCCTGCCTCAGTGGCCTGATTTCCTAACAACTCCCTACAACTATTAAAATACCTTCCAGATCCACTTTAATTTCTTATCACTTCCTTGGCACTCCAAGCACTAGTGACATTTGCAGTCTTCACCAGTGTTTTACGTTGCTAGGTGGCAAACCAGGAGCTGTACAACCAAGCCCTCAAACCATAACATACAATTAGATCTAGGCAAATCAGTGTAAGAATTTGTTATTGTCAGGCATAGTAGTACACACCACTAATTCCAGCACTCAGGAGTCAGGCTGACGTTTGATTTTGAAGCCAGCATGGTATATACATGAGTCAAGGACAGTCACGGTTACACAGTGAGACTATTTCAATAATAAGCTGGGAGAGGTGGCACATACTTTTAGTCCCAGCAGAGGCAGGCTAATCTCTGAGATCAAGGCCAGCCTGGTCTACAAATTACAGGACAGCCAGGGCTACACAGAGAAACTCTGTCTCAAAACAAAACAAAACAAAACAAAACAAAAAAAAACACCAAAACAACAACAACAACAAAAAAAAAACAAATGTAAAATAACAACCACCAAAAACTTTTTGATAGGTTTTCTACTAAGATCTTCTTCTGTTAAGTCCATGAAATGTGTTATAATCATGACCCTGGCATCACCTAAGAGCTTGCTGAAACAGAAAGACTCTTATCTCATCTCAGATCAGATAAATCGTTTCAACACCTCCCCTCCCCACCCCCAATCAATCAGGAAGTCCCGTGTTAGCCTGGGAAATGGACCCTGAGAAAAGAGGAAATTGGAAAATTCCCAAAAGGCTTCCATATACACCAGCTTTGAGGAGCACTGTTGAGTGATGAACTGTGACATGAACAACTCCAAACATTTAATTAACCCCCACTGTTCCTTCTAAAGGTTTTAAAAAAGTCTTTATATATTGCTCAAGCTGGCTTCAAAATGGTAATCCTCCTACCCCAGCTTAGTCTAGTGTAGCTAGGATGACACAGCCATCATTTTGATATATACAATAAATGGTCTCATTCAGCACTTTTTTCATTTAGGAAAATCAAATAGAAATGATTACAATGAAGGAACACAACTACATTCCTCTTCACAACATATATTGGAAGGATAGACTCTTCCTGTATAGTCTCAGACTTTGATCTTCCTGCCGAAGCCTCCAGAACACTGCACCAACAGGACTTTATTTCCTAATAGGAGGCACACCAACACTTTTTGCTTTGCTTTTTAGGTTTTTTGTTATAGGGTTTCTCTGTGTAGCCCTGGTTGTCCTAGAACTCACTCTGTAGACCAACAGGCTGGCCTTGAACTCACAGAGACCCTGTCTCTGCCTCTGAGTGCTGGGATTAAAGTGTGTGCCATCATTGCCGGGCTCAAAATCTTTGAGTTTTACCATGATTTGCTGGAAGGGCATTTAAGTTCTTCTGACCAAACCAACTTGAGTATTTTAACAAAAGCCAAATAAATAAGCCCCACTATACCTAACAAGTTCAATGACAGGATTTGTTGTGATAACATTTTGAGCAATAGAAAGCAGACTTCCTTTTAAAGCCCAAATTTTTAAACAGAAAATAAAAGTTTTTGAAGTATAATATATTCTGTTTAATCTATTTAAAAATCTAGTCAACTGAAATATACAGACTTACAGAATTCTTGGCTTGAGCATAAAATTAATCTCCCAAAAACACATGGGCAGAGACAAAGCCCTCTGTGGAATATTATGAGACCTGAAATGATACAGTCCCTTTCCATCCAAGGTAACACTTCTCCCTCTGCACAGCTGGAAACTCCAGGCCAAGCCCTTCCCACCAGTACTGCAGCTTTCCGGACTGACCCTCACATCCACAGTTGTGGGGCTGAGTTTTAAGATGATCAGCTTCTTTGTGGTTTTAAAAGGATGAAGCTGTAAAGTTTAAACTGTTTTTATATAGGTTGCCCAGGTTAGCCTCAGATATTTCATGAGCCTAACTGTTTGATGTTATGACTTAATTTATTAGCCTCTTGTTTTCCCCATCAGGCTAGGAATTAAACCCAGGGATTTATGCACAGGAGTAAGTCCTCTCACCACTAACTATTATCACAGACCCCTGTCCTACTAACAACTAGACCCTAATAGTCACCTTCTGGGGCTAGGCATAGTGACATATGCTTTTAATCCCAGCACTTAGGCAGCTGACAGATCTCTGAGTTCAAGGGCTACATAGTTACGACTCGTTTAAAAAAAAAAAAAAGTTAGGTCACTATCTGGGAATTGCAAAATAGTTGAAAGAAAAAATAGGGTTTCTTGCAGGAAATGTTTATACACGGCCCTAATTTTTCTGAAATTTCTAAATAGAAAAGCAATTATTTTCATAAATATAGGTACAAGATATCCTTCTATGTCAATAATACAACTGCACAGGAAAATACTCATTTCTACAAAGAATTAAATGAATTCAGGGTCTAGACACCAGCAGACATTGCCTATAGACATCTCAGAGTAACTGTGGCCCACATCTGATCTTGGAGCTAAGCAGGGTAGGGCCTGATCAGTACTTACACTGTACTTGCGTGGCCTCTGCCCTACCTACACTGACTATGACAACATCTGAAAGAGCTTCAAATAAGTCTGCTTTGACAACAGTCCTTCCTGGTTCACTCATCTTTTGTCTTGGAAACCAATAGAAAAAACAAAAAACCAGTAAACTAAAAACCAGTGATCCCAGGGAAGGCCTTACTTATCAGTCTCATCTTATTTATAACTCACACTTATCAACAATCTTCATTCAAGAGATAAGACAGAATATATTAGGACTCCTTGCTACTCATTCAATTTGTTTTGACCATTCGACCCCCATGACTTTCCCCTAAGTCTTTTTTATATTAATGGCACAGTACAAAGAGGGTTGGGTGTAGGACTTCAGGTAAATCTTCATTGTGAGCTGCAGAACTTCCACCTTTACCACTGGTAAGGATGAGTACACCCTCACGGAAAGTAACAGAAGAGCACTGGCCATATCAAGGAAACCTGCAAGAGAATGGGAGCTGTATGAAAACAGAAACTGAACTTACTTGAACACACAGAGAACTCTCCACATGGAACTTCCTGCTCACTGGCAGTATTCCTCGACTACACACCCAAACCCTCCAACACAGCTGTCATCAAATACCCCCTCTTGCCACCTCTCTTTGTGGTATATCATGTTACAGGCTCAAGGCAATAAAAATCCTACTGAAAACACCATATAGGTGTTTCCATTTGCCCCTTCATAGGTTCTCAAGATCAATTCTAATGTGGTTGTTAAATTTTTCTCAGAAAAACTTTGCTGGTAGCCTGTAATGCCAAATTCAATATTCCTGCCTGACCTATTCGAGCCCAGGTCTCAATCCAAGTTACTCGAAGTACCCTCCAGGAAGACCTGCACCCAGGAACTCAGTACAAGTAACTACTTTGCTACTCCTTGACTGGCTTACTTCAAATAGGTTAGTACCAAATTTGGGAGGAATTCCTATTGACTACAAAAACCTGAATTTCACAGCTAGTGAATCTGCTTTGCACAACTGAATCCATCACACCCCACCCCAAATCACCAACACAACATTTTGAACATGTTAAATTTTATTAAAAATATTAACATTGTACAAATATTCCAATACAGTTATGGTACATAAACACTGTACCAAAAGCAGGTTTTCCTTAAAATAATTAAATGGGAAAAAAAAGTCTTATAAATTTCCCAATTTGGAAATAGCTCATGTTACTGTATGCACACCAGGAATTTAGTGTCTGTAGGCATTTTCGGTTCAATTCTAGAAATAGCCAGAGAACATAACTCCAAACACTGTAGTGACTCTTTAAAGTACAAGTCTATCTATGTTCTTCAGCAGGCCAGAGAAGTCTCTTTGGCTCTTTTGGCCTTTACCTGTGAGAAATCAAGGTAAGGAATGTTCTGGCATCCTGACACAGTTGTTACATGAAATGGAAGCCCTTATTTGAGCAATATAAGTGGATAGTGCCCCTTTCCCTTTCTGGTCCCATTAAGTGTATTTTGTTGCAAATGCATAAGGTCAATAAATGTGCACTGTTATTTCTCTTAACTTACACAAACTCATCAAAATTGAGTGCTCCTAACACCAACAAAGTTCCCAAGAGGCATGCTTTTTAGTGCAAGCATTCAAGTTCTACACCTGATTTTCTTCTAGCACTGACAACATGTATAAAATGTGTACAAAGAAACAAAAAACTTGAACCCAACCCTGAAATCGCCAGTCATTCTGGTTGATGTCATTTGCGATACTCAGCTAGGCATTCTAAGCAAACTGAGAGCTAAGCATTTATACTCACAACACTGACTCACACATGGGTAACACTTACCAGATTCTGTCTATACTGATACTGCCAATAAAAGGCTAAGCTCCACAAGAATACTGAGAACAGTTTTCCTGACATGGAAACCCATAATTACTTTTAATCTGTTACAAATTATATTGAAATTATTTTTTTAGTTATTAAATTGGCTTCCCTCAATTTATACATAATCATCATGAAATTCCCTGAGTATAATCGGGATTAAGTTTTTTGTTGTTGTTGTTATTGTTGCCTAAAAAAATTTTTTGTGCTACTAGGTATTGACCTAGATAGACCCTTAGGTATGCCGGAAGTGCTCCACCACTCAACTACATCCTGAGCCTTGGGTTCCCACTGAGCTCAGGGTGGCCTGGAGCTCACAATCTTCCTTCCTCAGAGTCCCCCAGTGCTGAGATTACAGGTGAGCACCACCACACGCAGTACAGAATTTTAATTTAGTATCATCTAGATTTTGAGCATTAATTCTAGCAATATTTACTATTCTTGGCAGTGACAGGTTTATAACGGGTTTTTATCTAGAACGGTGCTGAGGACTGAACTTAGTGCCTCAGACATAGTAAGTATGAGCTCTCACACCTTCAAGTCCACCTTTATGTTTCTGTTCATGTTCAAGGTCCTAACATATCTTTAAATCAATACTGCTATTTTATTAAATTGTTAAAACTTTGAAGTTTAATTTTACAATATCAAAATTTTATAGAAATAAAAACATGTAAGATACCATTTAAACCCTCCAGTCTAGGCAATACCTTCTCTTTTTCACTAAAAATTAGTGTGCAATAAATCTCTTAAAATACTAATAAACTTATCCAACAAAAATATAATAGATAACAAAGAGGCTAAAATCACAGTAAAATAAAATGTCATTATTGTTTCAACAGATGTTCTAGATTTGTAAAGTATCTCTATCTCAATAATTTATACCTGGGAATATTTCATTAATATCTACAGGCCTTTCCAGTTGATCTACTAATCTAAGAATGAGTGAAGTCCATATTATATGTTCCTACTGAGAATACAAATAGTATTTAAAATCTTATTTTTTCTATAAGGCCAACATAACTGCCTACTGATAAGATATGGGCAGCATTTTCCCACAATTAATTCCCCACTAATTAATTTAAAAAAAAGGGAAAGAAAAAAAAAGAAAGAAAGAAATAGGAAAAATAAAGTTCTTACCAACAATTCCACTGGTTATGGTCCCCAGCGAACCCCACCTAGCAAGTCGACATCATGACATGTCAGGGCAGGGCAGCCTCAACCTCGCTTCCCTGATAGTCAGGTGATAAAAGGAAGGAGTTAAAACAGGAAAAGAATACTTGCAGATTTCTGGACAACATCTGAAAATGATTTAAAAAAAAAAAAAAAAAAAAAAGCAAAAACAAAACAAAACCAGAGCTTCTGGTAACCTCAAAATAACAATAACAATAACAAATATATATATATACATATAAGAACATATTTTTAAAAAGAAAAAAATTTCTAGGAAGAGTACCAGTAACTGTTTCAAATTAAATATTAATATTAAATTACTGACCAATATATTAAGTAGTATTTTTAAAGCTTGGTTTTGCATTTCAAAAAGAGTTGACCAACAAACTTCTAATGCAGAAGTAAACATGTTTGGTTCATGGATCTGTTATTCTGGACTCCCCAGCAGTCATGTGATCCACAGGCTTACTCAGAACTGGACCCTAAGTTAACAGAAGCTCCCATCTTAGAGAAACAGAAATACATTTACAGGTCCAGTGCAGTCTTTCTATAAGGCTTTCTCTTCACTGCTCACTTAGGAAATTCCAAATCAAAGTGCAGCACAAACAGATAAGTACAGCTGACTGTCCTGAGGACAACTTGGTCCAGTTAGATTGTCTTTGAAAAGTAGACTTTGTAAGGCAAACTTTTAATAAATTTGTAAGTCTTTAGAACAAACAAGGAATAGCCTTATAGCAAGTATTTACTGGGTTTTGTTTTACAAATAATACACAATTAATAAAACATAGGTATGATTATATTCAAATGGGCAGGAGGCAAATGATGTAATGAGTTTCAAGAATAATTTTATAAGGCTTTATGATAGAGTGGAATTTTATGTCCCTTCTCTCCTATAAGTTAAAATACATAATTTATTTTGATGCATGCTAATCTTTGTAAGAGGATTCATATCCTAAACAAGTAAAATGAAAAAAATTATCACTAATTAGGAGAAAGCATTGGGCTTTCTTTTGCAGAATAACCCCTGTAACTAAGAAAAATGAAAAACAAATCTGCTGTACATTTTTTTAAAAAAGGAATTTTAAAACCATAATTCTTTTTTCTTATCTTTTTGGATCAGGTAAATCTGAATTTAATTAGAAATCTGGCAACTTATTAGAACTTTTTTGTTTTTAATTAGAACACCTTCATATAAATATACATACTTAAACAACTGCTATAAATGAGTGATCAAATAAAAATTAGCATTCCATTATGGGGAAGGAATATACTCATTAACGCAGGAGGATACCTACAAAGAGGTCTACCTCAATATAGGTATTACTTCCAACACTTATTTCATCTGACAGGCTCAAAAATAAAGCTTCATCAACTAGGTTGGGGAAAAAAAAAGATGGAAAGGTAGACGAATAGAAAATCAAATCCCTCAAAATTCATAATCTGTGCCTATTTACTTTTAAATAAACAAATAAAATTCCCTAGCATAAATCTACAACTTTCTTTGATTGACATTTGTTCAATTTCCATGAAAAGGTGAGCACTGAGTTTTTGGTTTGGGGTTTTTTTTTTTGTTTTTTTGGTTTTGTTTTTTGTTTTTTGTTTTTTTTTTCTGTGAATGTTCAAGCGATAACTCAAATGACACCAAATAGGAAAAGCTCTAAAGTAAAACTTTTAATAGGGTCACCGATTTTTAACAATAAAAACTTTTAAAGCAAAGATTAAAGGAAATATCTGTAGATATATCTTTAATTAGTGAGAGGGACATAAAAGGAAGTGCCCACTTAAAATCTGAACTAGAATGTATAATAAAAGGATTTTGAAATGGAACTTGAGTTTTTACTGTTTTTGCTTAGTTTGTATTTTAGGGTCACTGATAGAAGCATAATGAACTGCTTTTTCAGAATCACTTCTATTTCCTCTCCTAACTTTCTTTATGACAAACATTTAATTAAACATTTTTTAAATCAATTAATTGTGTGTGAAGCATGTGTGTCACAGCACATTTATGGAAGTCAGAGGACAACTGTGGGCTCTGAGGTCACACTCACAGAGTCAGGTCTGACAGCATTTGCTGGGCCATCTTGTTAGCCCATAACATATATTTAAAAAAACATTAGCAATGAAAATTTAACTTGTACATTTTGTTCTTTCCAAGAAAAAAATTAGTGATTTAAGTCTAATTTACACTCAAGGTTTCAAATTATATTTTCAAAGTTTGAAAGCAGCGTTTAAAGAATATCTGCTCTATTTGTATACATGGCCATAAGAAAAATTTAAAACTGGACTCTAAACCTTACCAAGTAACACCCATCTTAATTTATAACAACAGGCCACATAATTCCTTTATCAACTTCCACAAAATAAGACTATTAATAAAGCCTGTTAAATTATTATGCTATGTCAATAAACTTTAAAAAAAAATGTGGTATTTGGCTTTCATCAGCAAATGTTAATTTTTAAAATTCAAAATGAAGTCACGAAACTGAAAATATGATTGTGCCGACAGGAATTAAATGGCTTATGATTCCAAAATCTAAAACTGTGACCACAAAAGACACCAAACAGGAACAAAGCATAAAACAAGGGAGTCCATTTTAATTCCCCAGTGGCTTATGTCTTATAATTTAAAACATTTTAGAGGGATTAGAGATACAGCTCAATGGTGGCATGTGTACAGGGCCCTGGGTTCAATTCCCAGCACCAAAAGGAAAAAAAAAAAGTTAACTGAAAATTTACATTCTTCTGCTCTTTTCATTCAGCAAAAAGTCATTAGAATAAATTAGAATTTCTAAAAGAAACAAGGAAATAGATGTTATGACTTGGCCAACAAAAATTTAGCCAGCAGATATAGTAAAAATTTAAAAATAAAGAAGATTCAGCAGAAAGCCAGAGACATAACTACTTGATATTTAAAAGGCTCTTCTAAGGCAAAGCAAGTGTACTCAGCAACAGGAATCATGGTCCAGTAACTGCAACAGGGGTGCTGACCATGAACACTAAAACTGAAGTTTAGTTCACAGTGCAAATGACACCACAATACTAAATTTTCTCTGTATCTGTATTTACTTATCCAGCAAATAAAGTCTTCAGTCATAAATTATCCTTGATTTGAAAGAATGTGGGTCAAAATAAATTGTATTCTGCTTCCCCAGCTCCATTTTGCTTTAATGAAAATTATCCAATACCTGTTCAAAACCTTTGAGTCTGTTTTTGTTTTAAGGATAAAATTTCAAAATTAGAAGAGATTATGAGAGAACACCAATCAATGAAATGCTATTTGGAATATGTGAATTTAGAATAATCCTCAAATCTGGTATCCACAATACATGATGGAATAGACAAGAAATTTTTCATGAATTTGATCACTCACATAGGCAGTTCTACTTTGAAAACAGTATTCCTTCAAGGATTACGAATAAAATAATGTTTTAGGACACAATTGAATTTGAAATAGGTAATGTTTTGAATAGATTTTTGAGTTTTATTGAAATCTTACATGAACAAGAAATTGGAAATACAATCACATCAAAGAACAAATTGTCACGGCTTTGACGTTTAAGCCAAACAAATTTTGTAGGGCAGATTTCAAAAAGGTGTGAAGTTATAACAATTTAAAAACACAGTTAACCTGCTTCTAGGAATGCAAAACATACAGTCATAGGTTATTTTCAATACAAGGAAACTTAAATCTGTTTGCTTTAATTTCTTAAAACTACTAAGACAGAGCACTAGCTTGTACTTTTATTTACAGCATACTTCATACTCCTATGTAATCTATTCCAAATCCAAAAAAACAGAACTGTCCAAACCAAAGGTTCTGCAAAATCATGATTTAACAGTTTGTTCTGAAGCTTAAATGAAGCCTGGAACGATAAAAGCATTGTAACCCCAGAATAAGGGAACTCTGCAAGCCCAATAATGTCCAAGAGCATTTAGAAAAGAAGAAAAATAAAAAGACTTGAGTATATACACATAGTGATTTCTTCAGCTGAATACAAATGGCAGCAAACTGCTACTTAAAGATGAAACAGTTAAGCCAATTTTGTTTTGAAGAATGTAGATCTAGAGCCAATCGTATCTTGCCAGTATCGTTTTTCAAACCCTCACTTGTCTATTTCCACTGTTGCCCATAAGTATCCTGATAAAATTCTTGGTTGTCATTATTGTAACCATAGTTACCAGAATAGTCACCACCTTGTTGAAGCGGCTGCTGAGCGATGGGTTGGGAACCCCAGTTCTGTTGGTTGTTGGTCTGACGACGTTTGGAATCAGGCTGGTTGTACCCATCTGCCTTTCTCTTGCCTCCTACATTGCCCCCTCGATTGCCCCGAGCTCCACGAGAACCACGGCCTCTCTGTTGCTGTGCAGGACCCCCTCTGCCACCCCTTGAGCCTCTTGGTGGTCCCAAAGGTGCCCCCCTCTGTGAATAGCCAGCTCTACCTCTTGGAGGTGGTGCTCCCCGCCCCCTTGGTGGTGGTGGAGCACCTCGCCCTCCCCTTCCTCCTCCTCTTCCTCTTACTGCATAGCCATCATCATAGCCGTAGTAGGGATCTTCATAGCCTCCACGATAGTCGTGATAATCATAACCATAGTAATCATCATAGTAGTCTTCATAGCCATAATAATCTGGAGGGTAGCCATATCCACCTCTCCCTCCACCACGACCTCGACCTCTCATTGGAGGTGGCATTCGGGGAGGAGGGTGATAATAATAATCTTCATACCTAGCAAATGGAGGGAAGGGAGAAAAGCAACAACAAATCAGTTTACTTCAAGATTCATACTGCCTTTATTATCTGATGTTACCAGTGTCCTTTATTTCAATAGCAAAATATAAACTCACGCAGTGCTTCTGGAGGCCTGTCTAGCAGCTTGACGCTCTTTCCTTTTCTTGTCTGGTGGCTTAGCTAAGACAATTTCAATTTCTTCCCCTTCTATTTCTTTTCCATTCATTTCATCCATAGCCTAAATTACAAAAGCAAGTTTACTGTATAAGAAACAGTATTTTAAAAAATAATATAAATGGGGAACTTGAGAGCTGGCTCAGCAGTTAAGGTCACTGGCTGCTCTTCCACAGAACTCTAGGCTCAATTCCAAGACCCATGTGGAATCTATAACACCAGTTCCAAGGAACGTGACATCCCCTCTAGTTTCCATGAGCACCATGCATGTACGTAGTACAGACATACATGCAAGCAAAATAACTATACACTAAAATTTAAATATATTGACTTTTAGTAAACATTTTAACTTACAAGGGTAGTCTACCCCCCACCCCCAAAAAAACCACCTCTTTCCTTCACCTTATGGTTTGGTTTGGTTTGGCTTTTTCAAGACAGGGTTTCTCTGTTTTTTGGTGCCTGTCCTGGATCTCGCTCTGCAGACCAGGCTGGCCTCGAACTCACAGAGATCCGCCTGGCTCTGCCTCCCAAGTGCTGGGATTAAAGGTGTGCACCATCACTGCTCGGCCACCTTATATCTTATACATAAATTACTATAGACAACAAAAAGCAATACTTTACTATAATATTCTAAAAGGTGAAAGAGGGGCTTGAAAGATGGCTCAGCAGTAAAGAGTACTTGCTGCTCTTGCAGAGGACCCAGGTTCAATTCCCAGCACTGATATGGTGGCTCACAACCATCCCCAACTCCAGTTCCAGAGGATCTGGTACTCTCTTCTGAACTTTGAGGGCACCACGTACACATGAAGTACATATACACAAATGTAGACAAAACAGCCATACACATTAAATAAACAAATAAATAAATCTAAAAGATTGTCTAAGGGGAAAGAAAAAAGAAGAAAAAAAGCTGCATTTAGCCAAAGTCCTTAATTTCAAATAATTCTTGAAGCAATCCATCAATGTAAGCATCAATACACATCAGACAAAAAGTAACTCTTCAGATATCAATAAAGGTGTGGTATTCAACATTCGAGTCTTGCACAGACGTTTCATAGATGTGAAATGCAAAGGTTAACTGAGTATAGTTGTGAAATTCAACAAGATACTAAGTTTAATTTTCCCTCACATCTAACATAGAATTTAATATGCCCAAACTAAAAGCAGAGCACAGGAAATGCTAATGAAGCCTTAAGCAACATGAAAGCAAAAACCATCTCTGTCTGTCTGTCTGTCTCTGAGACAGGGTTTCTCTGTGTAGCTCTGGCTGTCCTGGAACTCACTTTGTAGACCAGGATGAGTCAAACTCAGAGATCCGCCTGCCTCTGCCTCTCCAGTGCTGGGATTAAAGGCATGAGCCACCACTGCCTGGTTCCACTATTTTTTTTTTTTAAAGTTCAGAGTTTAGCAAAAAAGACTACAGTTGGGTGTGGCTCAGAGGAAAGCATTCGCTATATTTACACACACACACACACACACATACACACACACGAGGTCCTGGGTTCAGACTGCAGCAACACAAACACACAATCACTAAAATCTACTTTATGGTGCTGGAAAGATGGCTCAGGTTAGGAGAGTGTAATGTTCTTCTAGAGGACCTAAGTTTGGTTCCTACACTGGGTAGCTCACATCCACCTGGAACACCAGCTCCAGTGACTCCAGTACCCTCTTCTGGACATCTCTGAGTATCTGTACACTCACATATGCACATACCCTCACACAGACATACACATATAAATTAATACATTTAGTTAATTATAATTAATTTTTAAAAATCTTAGCTGGGCAGTGGTGGCCAATGCCTTTAATCCCAGCACTCGGGAGGCAGAGGCAGGTGGATCTCTATGAGTTTGAATCCAGCCTGGTCTACAGAGTGAGATCCACGACAGTCAGGGCGACACAGAAAAACCCTGTCTCAAAAACAAAAAACAAGACAAAACATAAAAAAAAAAAAAATCTTAAAATAGTTATTTTATCTGTCTACCATATTTGAAAACAAACAATGAGGAAAAAACCCAAAGCTCCTACCTTAACAGCAGCTCCTCTATCTTCAAAATGAACGAAGGCATAATCTTTCAACTTTTTCACCCTCTCCAGTTTTCCAAATTCAGAAAATGACTTTTCTAATATTTCTTCTGTCACCGTAGTAGCCAAATTTCTCACAAATAAAACTTTCACCTAACAGCAATAAACACACAAAATTGGCACTCCTAAATTTTAGTTCAAACCTTAAAATATACTTCTTGTCTTCATGCATAGGCTTTTGACTTTTCAACTCTAAACCATAAGTCTAAAAGTACAGTCATAGAAAGTCTTCGACACATTAAGAAATGATTCTTGCGTTAGCTACGACTTTACTACGGATTTTTAAAAAGTAACCAAGTTATACAAACTGTTGGCTCCTGCCTTCTCTCTTAACTGAACAAAACCTATAAGGCACCAACACATAATTATAACTCATATAAATCATAATAATGATTAAAAATAATAAATCATTATTTAATTAAATAATTAAATTTATCATAGCTACTAAGTACCCCCCGAAACAAGTTTATCTGTTTCACCCCTAAAACTGTAGATATTCATTTAAAAACTATACAAGAAAATACTTGGGCTGAGGAGAAAGAGAACAAAATCTAGAAGCAAACTACAATGCTTAAATCGTTTAGAGTAGCATTAATGGAGAAAAAAAGAAAGTCCATATTATACACCATACACCCAGATAAACTCCAAACAGATCAAAAGAATATAAAAGGAACGTGGGCGCTGCACAGCAGAGGAAAACAAGGGGGATTCCTTTAGAAAGTATTGGTGTGACAGAAGAGGGAAATGATATAATCTCAAAAGATTAAGTTCTACAAGTCACAAATATAAATGAAAAAATGTGTTGGTGTGGAGCAGCCTTATGACTTAAAATCTAGAACCCAAATGAAGGAATGATACCAACTACTGAGAACAGCATTATATGGCAAAGCTATCATAAACAAAGTCAGAAGACAAACGATAAACATAGAAAAGAAATTTGCAACTTACATCACAGAGGAGCATCAGAAAGTAAGAAAAAGCTCAACAAATGAATAGAAAAATAGGCAAAACTCATGATTCATCAAGAAATACATGTAACTCCTCATATATTAAACTCTCAAACACAAACTTAATAGTAGAAACAAACCACCTACACCACTGAACAAAAATAGAAGTTTGGTCGTATACTATTTTGTCAAGTATGAGGCACACACACCTGCTACAGAGGAAAGCATGGGAATATCTTAACAACTGCATTTACCCTTTGAACTTAATTCTCTCTTAACTATCTATCCCACAATACATTTGCTCTGTATCAACACATAGGACACTCTTACTATACTTACAATCCAGTGCCTATCTAGGACTGAGTATACTATGGAGACTAAAAAATAAGAGGTGCTGTATGAGCTGGTAGAGCACCAGGATCTATGGGTGCTAAGAGACATTCTTTCCCAACTCGTCACATCTCTGAAGCAGAGATGTAACTTACAGTCAACAGATGAGTAACCACCATGCTAATTTAACTGGCAGCACCATGTAACTTTTTAGTGTTAACACATAATAATGCTGTATCTTCCCAGAGCTGATCACATAGAATGGTGAATAAAGCAAATACAGATTAATAAACACAAAAGGCTGCCTAAAGCCACTCATCTGAGAATTAAGGAAAATAACATATACTTTTTATTTGACTATACTTGTCTAAGTAAAGGCTAAAAGGGTAATCCATAGGTTATTAAAACTAGGTACCTTATAGGAATCATGGCAGACATGATGGTAGTGGTGGACTTGTGTATACTTTTCTGTGTAATTTTTTATCCTTGAATTAAGAAACTAACTATTCAAGAAAAAAAAATAGCATACCCACAAGCTGTTGCCTCAGATAAAGGGCTTTTTGATTCAGAAAGATTTGAGCCCAGGCATAGTAGCACATGCCTTTAGTCACAGCACAGGTGTGTGTGTGTGTGTGTGTGTGTGTGTGTGTGTGTGTGTGTGTGTG
>CABHPQ010153375.1:0-14686 GCA_902168405.1 Peromyscus aztecus | reverse complement strand
GAAAGAAAGAAGGAAAGAAAGAAGGAAAGAAAGAAGGAAAGAAAGAAGGAAAGAAAGAAAGAAAAACGAACAACCCAGGACTATTCAGATTCCTAGTCCCTTCCCTGGATACTCATCTACTCAAGGAATGTGAGACAAAAACCAGGAAGCAGAATTCTTGAGAGCCTCTCTGGATCATATCTGCTTAACCTCAAAATGTCTTTGTAGCCGGGCGTTGGTGGCGCATGCCTTTAATCCCAGCACTCGGGAGGCAGAGCCAGGCGGATCTCTGTGAGTTCCAGGCCAGCCTGGTCTACAGAGCGAGATCCAGGACAGGCACAAAAACTACACAGAGAAACCCTGGGGGGGGGGGGGGGGGGAAATCTAAATAAAGTATAATTCACATTCATATAATAAAAATCATAGCATGAGCTGGTTCATGCCTGTATGCCTGTATTACCAGCACTCAGGAGTCTGGGCAAGAGGATTCTAAGTTAGAAGCCAACCTGGGCTACAGAGTCAGTCTGAGCTAAATAGGGAGACTGTTCAAAAAGAAAAAACACACTATTTCTGGCCAATGTATTGTTATTTTTCATGGTACTAACATTAAATAAATGCTCAGTGTGTATGAAATACTTACTTGAAGAAACTGGATTTCAGTTCTTTTGGCATATCTGATCTGGAGGAAATTAACCAGCTGCTAAGACAGGCTACCACGTTTAGTGTTACATAGACTCCTTTTTGCTTTTCTAAGCAATTACAGTAAAGAGCTACATTTTGTATTTACTATCACAAAGTTTGAGCTGTGAATACAAAACTGAAATGGTACCCTACTCGCAGCCCAGCAGCTGTATTTACCTTCGCCATGACTTCCGGATCTGGTTCCTCCACAGGGTCAGCCCATTCAACTGTAACTACATTTCCCCACACTTTTACTTTTCCACTCATCAGCCGGCGTCTGGCTTGTGCTGCTGACTTGTGATCCTCATATTCAAGGAAGCAGAACCCCCGATTCTTCTTTTTGTCATCGGGTTGATGATAGAGAATAACGTCCACCAAACCCTCTGTTAAACCAACAGCCAGATATATAAGCCAAAAGCATCCACCACACGTCTAGCGATTAGGCAGACCTAAATCCACTTGCCAATGAGCAAAAAAAAAAAAAAATAATTGAAGAAGCCTCACAGTAGTAAACATTAGATCAGCATTATTCAATGCAGGTTTGGGACAGTATTATGTGTTCTCTATTAATTTTAGAATCTCTGCAACCCACAGATCCAGGGAGGCTACCTAGCAGGGGAGACCCTAAGATGACTGCGGCTTATAATAAGTTTTGGTTTTACCCAAGCACTGGGCAAGCTTTAGTGAAACATTTCACTATTAGGATAAGAATTTGTACCGTATCAATTTGATGAAAGAAAATGCTGGCCATACTTTCAGGAGGGGAGGCTAAAATCTTTTTAGAATATGGATTAGCCTATAGAAAAATGTCTGCCTTAAATCAAACAGTGAAAGGGAAGATGATTAGGAACCTCACTTACACAACTTAGTAAAACATAGCTCTCTGAACAGATGAAGATAGGTTTATTCTGTATCCCAGAATCTAATCAATATTTATATGTATAATCCAGCTATCATTTAGCTTAAAAGGGCTTACTGGGAAATGTTATCATTTATACTATTTTCTACAGAGAAAATATTTTACTGTTTAAAATAACCTTGGACTTTTAAATTATAACCTGTTTTTAATGTTAAAAAAATAATTTTAGGATCTCAAAGTAGGTACAACTGCTATGAAATTGTATAATTAATGCTAAAACATGACCTCATAGTTTATAAACACTAACAGAACCTCAAGACTCCAATTACTTAAATGCAAGGGAACTACCTTTCAACTAAAACAAAAAACGAAAAAAAACCATCCTTACACCCAACTTAATAGCTACTATTTTTGCCATGGACAAAGATGATCAGCAGTCGTCTCACGTCCTCCAACCTTAGTCCTTTCCTTTGTCCCTTCTTCACGTGTGTCCCTTCCAGGTCACGTGAGCTAACCAAGAACTTTCTACACCCTTATAAACAAATGCTTCCATTTTCTTCTAGCCTAGATTTCTCTGAGAGCCAGGTTTATCAGCTGCTTAAAATGTCTTGGATGAATTTCACATGTCCCAAACAGCACACCTACACCCCAAATCTATTTTCCCTAGGCAGCCCTATCTAATAAACAATCATCCATATCAGCTAAGCCCTCAAGCCAGAAAATAATAGTATTTTTTCCCTTTATTTCATCTCTATGGTCCAAATCCAACACATTTACTTTTTCCCATCTAACTGTTGCCCTGATCCATGCTTCTCTCTAACCTACTACTAATTCTGATAAGCTCTAAGCCCTTATCTACAGAACAATAGAAAAAGCATTCTGTAAAGATGAAACATCTGTTATTTTATTCCATGCCTAAGACCTTCAAACACTTTTCATTCTGTTTGCGATAAAATACAAACTTCTTACATGGTCTAAGAGTCCTGCCTACTTTATCTCATATAATTCTACTTTAAATTACCTTTAAACAAACATTAGCTTTCTATTAGTTACTTTAATATAAAAAGTTATTTCTTGTGTTGTATGAAAGGAGAAAGGTTAGCACTCCCCTTTACAAGGATAGAAGAGGTCCTTGGGCCTAACAACACGCATACAGTTTTAAAAAACACAAGTTTTTTTCTTAACTCAGACACTTAATATATGTTACTCTTTTGGAATGCACTCTGTTCTTTGGGAGCTGTCAAGTGGGTGCTGGGACTTGAACCCAGGTCCTCTGGAAGAGCAGTCAGTGCTGTTAACCACTGAGCCATCTCTCCAGTCATGGGGGGCACTCTGTTCTTTTGTATGCTATACAGTCTTGAGTTTTCAGTTATTTCAGTTGACTGAAATAACACCTTATCAGAAAAGCTAACCATGGGAACAGACAATAGATATTTTGTAGCTAAATATTCTGTATTTTCCCTTTTATAATATTTTACTACAATGTGGAAATATTTCTCTTTAATTTTTTATCTTAACTCTTTTCTCAGATGTAGGCTCTATAAAGGCAAAGAATAGCAAAGAATAGGTCTCTTATCCACCACTGTATCCCAGTGTTTAGCAGGCATTTTAATAAGCACATGCTGGAGAAGTAAGTAGGACATGAACAGAAAGGAACTGCTATATAGACAGTCAGTAGAGCAACTGACCAACACAAAATGAGCACTGGAAACTAAGGTTTCAGAGTAGAATTTCTGTAGAAAAGATCCATCTCTATTCTGGATAACTAAGTCTGGCCTTAGATGGGTTATCTATGCAGATTTTAAAGGAATGTAGTGTTTTTTAGAAGAAGTGGCCATGGTCTTAAAATAGTGCTTTCAAATGATAATCCAACATTTATCTATCTATCTAATGTGTATTAAGAGAGAGCGAGAGACAGAAAGGATTGGGAAGAGAGAGACAAGGAGATACACACAGAGAGAGAAAGAGAGAAACAGCATGCCAGCGGGCATACTAGCAGATACTCCTATGCCATGATGTATCTGTGGAGTCAGAGAACAACTTTCATGAGTGGGTTCTCTCTTGCCAATTTGTGTAATCACGGGATTGAACTCAGATCATCAGGCCTGCAGCCAGCACACCCCTACCAGATGAGCCATCTCACTGGTCCAATCTCAACATTTAAAAAGTGAAATGCAGGTCAGGTGTGGTGGCACACTCCTTTAATTCCACCACTCCAGAGGCAGAGATAGAGAGAGGCAGCTAAATCTCTGTAACTGAGGCCAGCCAGGTCTACATGGCAAACTCTAGGCCTGCCAAGGCTAGAGATTATCTCAAAAAATAAAAAAAAACAACAAAGTGAACCGTTTGCTGTCTAGGGAAATGGCTCAGTAAGTAGGGAAGAGTACTTGTTGTGAAAGCAAGAGAACCTAAGTTCAAATCCTCAGCACCCACATAAAAAGTGAAATGGAATGGAAAATAAGATGAATCATTCGTAATAAATCAAAGTATGGTTTTATTCAATTCTTTCAGATTATATATAAAGTCTTCTGTTTCCCAGACTGTCCCTGATTTAGTTCTGCTGACAAACTTCTAACCTCCGAGTTCAAGGAGTACAAGCATGTACTTGGATGCATGACTCCACTGATTTAAGTATGTGGACCTGATACCAAATGTACTTCTCAATCAACTGCATAAATTCAATTAGAAATTCTTAAAAATTACGTAGACAGGTCAACAGGAAGAAATGAGAACTCTCTTCTCCCTAATCCTAAAGTTATTGAAAGAAAAAGCTTTCACTTGAGGGCTAGAGATTAAAGGCTCTGGCAAAAACCAAGGTTCGATTAAGACAAAGTGAAAAAGAAATTCCATGAAATCAAGAATACTTAAGACACGTGTTCAGTCCAACCACTATTAAAGCAGAAAGGAAGCAATTTAGATATAGGAGACTTTAATTCTTTGGGGGGGACAACACATATTTATAAATAATACAACAATTCCCACAAACCGACTTCTAAATCATTTTTGTTTTACCTGTGACTTTACTGAACTCTTCCAGAATGTTTTCTTTTGTCTTATTCTTTGGAATGGATCCAACAAAAAGTCTGTTGTTTGCCACAGAAATGCACACTCCCAGGTGTTTACCAGGGCGAATCTCATAGCTGTCACACTGCAAAGAAGAAAAGAACCAGAGACCCCCAAACCACCCCAGACTGAGGACAACTGATATAAATCTAAAGAGCCCCACAATTTAAGGTCACTCACTCACCAAGCTCCCTAAAGCTTGCCAAAACATGAGTGCGTATTTTAAACTTGTTACAATCTCCAGTTATAGCTTGGTTTTGTAACCTCTACTGTTCATCCATATAAAAAGGGCTCAAGGATATTCATTCTAACACTGATTATTTCTTTTTCTTTTTTGGGGGTGGGGGGATTGAGACAAGGTTTCTCTATGTAACCCTTGAACTGAGATATTCATCTGCCTCTCTCTACCTCCCAAGTGCTGGGATTAAAGGCGTGCACCACCACTGCCTGACTACATATTTCAATTTTATCTACCTGAAAATTCTTTTCAAGAGAATTTCAGAAGGAACACCTGAAACTATTCAGAGTCCTTGAGGATAAAATTAGATATACATAAGCCAACAGCCAAAACAATAATATGTAAAAAGGAACAATTAGGATTAATCAATGCCAAAGAAACTTACAGGAGTTTCACACTGTATACAAACCTTAATTCTAAATAAAGTTGTAAACTACCAAAACACTTTCAAAACTTTATGAAGACAATAAAAAATGTTTTATCTGAACTCACTATAGTGACAGATTCTTTAATAAATTTTAGTTTATGTTTTAACATTACTTACCATTAGTTTACTAAAAAAGATGATTAAAAAAGTCACCCATAGCTGGGCGGCAGTGGTGCACACCTTTAATCCCAACACTCAGGAGGCAGAGCCAGGCGGATCTCTGTGAGTTCAAGGACAGCCTGGTCTAAAGAGCAAGATCTAGGACAGGCATCAAAACTACACAGAGAAACCTGTGGGGGAGGGATGTCACCCATATATAATCAAAAATGAGAAAATAAAGCCTGGAAATTTTCTTAATATTGAATAAACAAATTTGAAGAAAAAAATCCAGCAGAAAAACTAAAACCTGGGCCAGACCAGGAAAGAACTAATTCAGAGCTCACTAATGAAACCAAACATTTGACAGATACAGCTGTGCTGAAAGGGCAGGAACTGTCTACCACTTGGCATATGCCCTCAGATGCTTGGCAAGAGTCTGCCAGGCAACACTGACACTGCTCCTTTCACAGACCGAGAGAGTCACCTGCATACAGTAAGAACACAAGCCATCCGCAAAAGATGGAGATGAGCCTACTGCTGCTCTAACAAGTACAAGATGGAAATAGCCCTACAGAAAAAGAAAACTATAGAAGGCTATTACCAAAAAAAAAGGAGATTTAGAATACATTTTTTTAATTGTATAGCTAGATTGTGACAAAAATAAAACAGATTCACACCATTTCCTGAACCAAGTGCTAAAAAAGTCGTTGTCATCCAGTTATGTTCTGCAGAACCATCTCAGCCTCCATGATACTGAGTGCCAAGTCTACTAAAGTCTAACAGCAAGAACTAACACTGTTTTTATCTAAAAGAAAAATCTGAATTGGCTTGATATTAAATAAAAAAAAAACCTGCTGAATTTTTTGGTGCTAACCAATCTGTTAACTTAGAATTATAATCAGAAAAAATAAAGCAAAGATTACATACCAAATCAGTCAATATAAAGATACTAAGAGCAGTAACTAAAGAAAATGAAACAATGTTAACAAGAAATGTTTTTGAACTGAAGTTTATTCTCTCAAATGATAAGTTCCTGGACAATGGATATTTATCACATACCAGTTTAACTGCTTCCTGGGCTGCTTCCTTTCCACAGAAGGTGATAAATGCATATCCTCTATTTTGACCAGAGAGCGGATCCATCATGAGGCGCAGATCCCAGATAGGACCAGCCTTTTCAAAAAGGGGTACCAACTCATCCTCATATAAGTCTCTTGGGATCTTACCTACAAAGACCTGAAATAAAATGTCCTTGTTAGAATCCAACTGTAAGCATTTCATTTTAGGGGCAGAGGCAGAATTCCTGTCTTGTCAGGAGATAAAAAGCATAAGGTACTTAAGGTAGAATGAGGACAATTTGAATCTGGTTTAGATTAAATATGAACTCTTTTATTATAACCTTGAAGTCAGGTAGGCATGGTAGCACACACCCTTAATCCCAGCACTCAGGAGGCAGAAGCAGGTGGATGTCTGTAAGTTCAAGACTAGCCTTGTCTACACAGCTAGTTCCAGCCCAACTAAGATTACATAGTATGACCCTGTCTCAAAAAATTAAAATAAAGCCAGGCGGTGGTGGTACACACCTTTAATCCCAGTGCTGCGAGGCAGAGGCAGGCAGATCTCTGTGAGTTCAAGGCCAGCCTGGTCTACAGAGGAGTTCCAGGACAGCCAAGGCTGTTACACAGAGCAATCTTGTCTCAAAAACAAAACAAAAAAAAAAAAAAAAAAAAAAAACAAATAAATAAACACCTGGGCATGGTGGCATACATCTTTAACCCCAGTACCCGAGAGGCAGAAGCAGGAGGATCTTTGTGAGTTAAAGGGCAGCCTGGTCTACAAAGCAAGTTCCAAGACAGCCAGGGCTGTTATACAGAGAAATCCTGCCTCGAAAAACAAAAACAAAAATTAAATAAAACAAACACAAAAAAGCCTAGTGCTATCAACAAAAAGTTAAGTATATAAATAAAATGGAAACTGGTAACCACACAAAACTGTACTAAAAACCTCAAATTTTAAAATTGTCTTGTCTCGGAGATCTCTGTCAATTACAGGCCAGCTTGAGATACTGTTTAGAAGAAAGAAGATAGAACAGCTAATCTGTGCCTTCATAGAAATACAACACTCATTTTGTTTGTTTATTGAGACAGGATTGTAACTGCCCTGGCTGTCCTGGGACTCCCTCTATAGACCAAGCTGGCCTCGAACACACAAAGATCAGACTGCCTCTAACTCCCAAGTGCTCGGATTAAAGGTATGAACAACCACCCCGGCTAACACTCATCATTTTCATATAACAATAATTTAATACAAAACTGACCAGGCTTTCATTGAGTTTTCTCAATACTAAAATCTTCATTATTTAAAAGACAACCTTAATAGTTTTCAAAAAACTCTTGTCCTCAGTCTATTCCTTTATAAGGAAATTATTTGAAAATGAGGCATTACTATGTTGCCCAGGCCAGCTTCCAACTTCTGTGCTTAAATAACCCTCCTCCTTCAGTCTCCTTCCTAAGTACCTACCATGCTTGGCAAGCACGTTTAATTTTAAGGTATGAAAACAATTCTTTTTTACCGTTTAAGAATTATAAACAAAGAAAAAAATAAAATTACAAAGCTCAGTTATAAAATAACATTAAAGTAAAAATAAATCAGCATTTACATCAAAATTTAAGTTTCTCCAACACTAACATTAAAACAACTTTTTGCTGTTGTCTTTTTGTTTTTCCAGACAGAGTTTCTCTGTATAGCCCTGGTTGTCCTGGAACTCTCTTTGCAGACCACACTGGCCTCCAACTCACCTACCTCTGCCTCCTGAGTACTGGGTTTAAAGATGTGCACCATATGCCCAGCTCTAAAACAATCTTTTGATATAACATTTATAAGCTACAAATATGAAACAGCAAATTAATATTTACATGAGAGAAATTTTCTAGTGAAAAACTCATCTACCTCAATATTTTAAATTCGGAACAATGACCCAAACCACAGATAATGAATAAAGTAACAAAAGCACTCTGAAAGGACTGGGTATATAGCTCAATGGTAGAGTGCCTCTTTTGAACAAGTAAGACCGTAGGTTCAATCCCTAGCACTACAAATAAGAAAAGTAGAAAAATCATTATTAATGGTCAAGTATTGTGGCACACGCCTTTAATCCTGCCTAGCCTGTAATTTTGCCCAGAGACTCTGGCTATTTAAAAAAAAAAAGGGAGGGTGGGGGGAGAGGCAGCCCAAAGGCTAAAGGTGTCCATTTCAATGAAGAGTGGTAGAAAGTCAGAAAATAATGCCATCTTAGGTTAAACCATGCTTAGAACTTTTTTCAAGATGTGTTGGGCAGGAAAATGACTAGGTATGATTTATGTTCTAAGGGAAGCATACTGATAATGGTAGAAAATGAATTGTATGAACAAGCCCATCAGTCAGGGTTAACAGGACAATCCTGGCAAGTTACAACTGTGGCTTAATTTAGTTAACAGGTGACCGATTCAAATCTATACTTCTAGTTACTTGGAACAAGTATTCTAATTAGTGAGCCAATTTCCTCATTTTCCAACCACACATTCAAGGTTCAACTTCTATGATAGCGGAGTCCATATAATCTTTTTCCCCCCTTTTTCTAAATAAGCTCTTATGTGCTCACTATGTAGCTAAGAATGACATAGAATTCTTGATCCTTTTGCTTCCATCTGCCAAGTGCAGGGATCACAGGCCTGTGCCATCATACCTGCCAACTACATATCCCTTTTTTGTTATATATGTATGGGTGTTTTGTCTACATATGTCTGTTACCCAAAAAGTCCAGGAAAGGGCATTTGATTCCCTGGACTGGAGTGAGCATCCATGTGGATGCTGGGAGTCAAGTCTGGGTCCTCTATAAGAGCAACAAGTGCTCTTAATCACAGAGCCATCTCTCTAGCCCCCCCACCCCACCCCAGGAACAGGGTTTCTCTGTGTAGCCGTGGCTGTCCTGGAGCTCGCTCCATAGACCAGGCTGGCTTCGAACTCACAGAAATCTACCTGCCTCTGCCTCACAAGTGCTGGGATTAAAAGTATGCACCACCACCACCCAGCCCTCTCCCTCTTTTTTAAGGCAGGGTCCCATGTACATCAGGACTGGTCCTTAACTCCATGTACAGCAGAAGATGGCTTTGAACTTCTGATCCTTCTTTCTCTGTCCTGGTGCTGCAATTACAAGCATACACCACCATGTGTGCTTTATGCACTACTGTGCATCAAACAAAGGATCACGCATGGAGGCGAGCACTGTATCAACTGAATCACATTCTTAGCCTATAATCCATCTGAAGGATACTGCAAATTAAACCTAGAGCCTCACACACAGTAGCCAAATACCCGTAAGAACTGTATCTCTAACCCATGCTTAGAGCATTTTTATATGAATTTACTTGTATTTGTGGATTTCAAAATCATACTGGTGTAGGAGGCTGGGAATATGGCTAAAGGCAGAGAATGTGGTCTAGTTAACACATACGGAATATCTAGGGAGGTCAATGCCCAGAAGGGGGAGGTTCTAGAAGGTGAAAGTTTTGTTCTATCTTCCAATTATTATAATAAAATGGTGCTTGATAATTATATCGTTCATGATTCATGATTTCTTCCTACTCAGGAGAAATACAGATAAAGCAAAAATCAGTGATACTCTGAAAATATTTACAGCACAGCTGCAGATATTTATTTACACTACTTTGTTAACATTTGTGCCATAATTTTTAGAACTAAACAAGCTTCACTAAGCTAAACTAAAATAAAAATATATATTAAAAAAGAAATAATTTAGGAGTTGGTTAATAAATCAGTCTACAGAAAAGAGTAAGAAAAACAAGCAATTTATACTCTAATAGTAAAAGTTCAACCCGTGCTGGGCATGAGCCAACTCCCCATCTCTAAGTTTACAATTTATTGCAAAAATATTTTCTCCCCATACATAATGCAGGACTTTCAAAGTCATATACTTGCAAGTCTCTTAAACCTACAAGCTCTATAAAAACATTAATAAAATGAAGAATGACCCACCATTTCTTCTGAATCTTTCTACAAAATAGTCAACTAATATAATGGCTCTTAACCTGTAGTTGTGACTCTTTCACAGGGGTCACATTGCAGGTATCTTGCATATCAGATATTTACAGATTGAAGTCTTGATCCCCTGACTTTACCTCCCAAATATTTACCCTAGGATTAGTCACATGCCACCATATCCTACTCTAATATTTGTTTTTGTTTTCTTAAAGCCATCATTAAAAATTTTTTAGACCGGGCAGTGGTGGCGCACGCCTTTAATCCCAGCACTTGGGAGGCAGAGCCAGGCGTATCTCTGTGAGTTCAAGGTCAGCTTGATCTACAGAGCAAGATCCAGGAAGGCACCAAAACTACACAGAGAAACCCTGTCTCGAAGGGAAAAAAAAAATTAAAAAAAAAAAAATATTTTGGTTTTGATTGAGGTCAGTGCCTCAGAATGGAGCAATATTAAAACTGAACTTGAGGGCTGGAGAGATGGCTCAGAGGTTAAGAGCACTGACTGCTCTTCCAGAGGTTCTGAGTTCAATTCCCAGCACCCACATGGTGGCTCACAACCATCTGTAATAAGATCTGGTGCCCTCTTCTGGTCTGCAGTCATACATGCTGTATACATAATAAATAAATAAATCTTTAAAAAAAAAAAAAAAAAACTGAACTTGAAGATGATTAAGCCTACTCTTTAGGTAGTACTTTCTGTAAGTTACTTCCAGAGGTATGTACTCATTAACAAACTGTTAAGCATTATCCTGAGAATGAGAAATGTACAAGAAGGATGCGTGTTTCTGCTGAAGAATGGCTTAGTGGTTAAAGAGTATGTACAGCTCTTGAAGAGGACCCAAGTTCAATTCCTACAATTGACTGCCTCTAACTGTAGATCCTGGGGCATGTGATAACTAGGGCCTCTGTAGACTGCCACAAACAGGTAATACACATACACATAGAAAAAAAAAAAAAAAAAAAAAAACAAACAAACAAACAAACCAGGTGCTGGGCATGCCTTGAATCCCAGCACTCAGGAAGAGGAGGCAGATGATCTCTAAGTTCAAAGCCAGCCTGGTTTACAGAGACCTAGTGGTCTCTGCCCCTGACCCTGTACTGAGGTATAGATATGTGCCACCAAGCTAGCTTTTATATTGATGCTGGAGATTAGAACTCAGGCCTCAAGCCCTTTACCCACTAAGAGACCCTGTCTCAAAAAATGTGGAGCGAGCAGGGCTAGAGAGATGGCTCAGTGGTTAAGAACACTAGCTGCTCTTCCAAAGGACCCAGGTTCAATTCCCAGCACCCACACGGCAGCTCATAGCATTCTGTAACTCCAATTCTAGGGGATCCAACACCCTCATACAGACATACATGCAGGCAAAACACCAATGCACTAAAAATAAATAAATAAGATGGAGAGTCAGTGAGATGATTCAGCCTGACAACCTGAGTTCAATGTCTGGAATCCACATAAAGGTAGAACAGAACCAACTCCATAGAGTTGTCCTCTGACCCCCACATGCACACTATGAAATGCAAACCATGGAACACATGCTCCCCACCACACACACACACACACACACACACACACACACACACACACACACACAAACATAAATAAAAATTTTAAAAACATAGGGACTGGACAGATGGCTCAATAGTTACAAACACTTGGTACTCTTGCAAAGAACCCAAGTTCATTCCTAGCATCCACAACACAAGCTCACAACACCTTGCGCCTCCAGTTCCAGGGACTGATGCCTCTACATATATGTAAGAATTCAACCTTTTTTAAAAATATATGGTGGGAAGCAATTGAGGAAGCACCTAACATTAATCTCTGGCCTCAACAAGCATGCTGAATGGTATAACAGTGAAGACTACTTTTAAACTGTGCTGCCCTCTTGGAAGTGTTTCAGAATACCTTAAGAATGAGGAAAATATGGAGCTGATTCCATTTTTAATCCAGTTTTCTTGTGTTTATAAAAGAAAAAAAATTCTAACCGGGAGGTGGTGGCACACACCTTTAATCCCAGCACTCGGGAGGCAGAGGCAGGTGGATCTCTGTGAGTTCGAGGCCAGCCTGGGCTACAGAGTGAGTTCCAGGAAAGACACCAAAGCTACACAGAGAAACCCTGCCTCAAAAAACCAAAAAAACCAAACAAACAAAAATTCTAATGCTAAGAACAAACTCTAAGCCACAAATGCTGATACAGTCTCAGTCACACAACAAATGTAAACACAGCCTGAGGTACATGAGACCCTGCCTCAAACAAGTAAAAACAATATTAAAACTAGTAGGAAAAAAAACACTGGGAGTTCAAAAAGTGGATCACAATCAATCAATCAATCTCTCTCTCTCTCTCTCTCTCTCTCTCTCTCTCTCTCTTCCCTGTGGTGTTAGGATAGAACCTACAGCCTTAAACATATTAAGTAAGGACTCTACCACTATTATCTCCTTCCTCTCTCCATTTATTTATTTGTTTGTTTTTTGAAGCAGGATCTTGTAGACGTATTAAAGAAGAAACACAAGCCAAGGTAAAGGGAAAAACCCAAGAGGTCAGAGCTAAGAGCTTTACCCGCTTACCGCTGGCTAGCCTCTTTCGCCGAAGCAACCTCCGAGCAAAAAAGGGAGGTATTTCCTGTGGGTTGTCTTTAAATAGACTTCTGTGCTCCTTTCTCATTGGTCGTAAACCCGACCACCTGACTGCCTTGTCACTACTTGTGCGCCAGACTCTGTCTATGACTTGCTAATAGCTCTGACCCCCCAGGCAACTTTATTAACATTTTGGTACAAAAGAAAATATCACCATATTTCCCCTTTTCTATTTTAATAAAAGAAAAAAGGAAAACACTTATAACATAAGAAAAACTATATACAGAAGTACAATAACTATATACAATATATACAAGTAATAACTACCTAAACAATATCTAGTCTATTTGTATTTAACAAACTCAGAGAAAATAATTCTATTATCTATCCTATCGTATCTAATTCACTTTCTATCCTAATTAATCTCCAACTATAACTAAATAATCTTCAACTCCTTCAGAGACCCAAGAAGGAAATAACATTACCTAACAAAAATAAAAAAAGGAAGTGCATGCAAGCAACTTCCAAAGATTTGTGAGTTGACAGAAACAGCCAGCCGCCTGGACAGTCACCTGAGGTTTCTCCGCAGTGTTGGGGCATCATCTTCAGCCTATAGGCTTAGCGTACCTGACAGACTCATTTGTGAAGTAGGACGTTCACAAGGTCAACAGTTCAACCTCACCTTGAGTGAGAGCAGTCCATGTACCAGAAATACCTGAATTCCACTAGTGTCATGTCACGGGATCTATATAGCCCTGGCTAGCCTCAAAACCAGTGACCCACCTGCCCCAAGAACTGGGATTACAAGTGTAAGCTGCCTTACCAACCACACCAGCCCTAGACTCTTTTCCCTTCTATTTTGAGATATGGTTTTGCTAACTGCCCAAACATGCTTGAACTTGAGACTTTCCTGTCTCTACTTCCCAAGTAGCTTGAATTACAGGCTTGAGCCACCAGGCCCAACTGAACCACATTTCTACATTGCTTTAAAAGTATATAAACAAGCCAGGTGGTGGTGGTGCACACCTTTAATCTCAGCACTCAGGAGGCAGAGGCAGGCAGATCTCTGTAGATGTAACCAACCGTCGTATAAATAAGAAACACAGAACCAATGCAAAGAAGAAAGCCAAGAGGTCAGAGCTAAGAGCCAAAACCTTACCCTTCCTCCTGCAGTGGTCCTACCTCTCCAAAGGAGCTGGAGCTTCCTGGGTTAAAGTCTTTTTATATAGTCTCTGTTCTGCCTTCTCATTGGTTGTAAACCCAACCACAGGACTGCCTCATTACGGCCTATCTGTATAGACCTCCAGGTGTTCTATGGTTGGTAATGAGATTAGAGGCATGTGTATCCAATGCTGGCTGTATCCCTGAACACACAGAGACTTACCTAGCTCTGTCTACCAAGTGCTATGATCACAAATGTACACCACCACTGCCCTGCTTTCCTATGGCTTGCTAATAGCTCTGACCCCCAGGCAACTTTATTTATTAACATACAAATAACATTTTGGTACGAAGAAAATATCACCATAGATCTCTGTGAGTTTCAGGCCATCCTGGTCTACAGAGCGAGTTCCAGGACAGCCAAGGCTGTAAACACTGAGAAACCTCGTCTCGAAAAACCAAGATGAAGGATAGAACAGGGCACAGTAGTGCACACTTTTGATCCCAGCACTTGGGAGGCGGAGGCGGAGGCGGAGGCGGAGGCGGAGGCGGAGGCGGAGG
>CABHPQ010153374.1:0-12009 GCA_902168405.1 Peromyscus aztecus | reverse complement strand
CCTCCTCCTCCCCCTCCCTCTCCCTCTCCTCCTCCTTTTGCTTTTTCAAGACAGGGTTTCTCTTTGTAGTCCTAGCTGACCTGGATCTTGCTCCATAGACCAGGCTGGCCTTGAACTCACAGAGATCCTGCTGCCTCTGCATCTCAATCCCATCCCCTCTTTTGGGATCAAAGGCGTGTGCCACCACCACCCAGCCAGGTTCTGCCTTTTGTCTGTGTCACAGAATCACAGCACACACGTTAGCACTGGACAGGGAAGACAAGGACATCCCTCAGCCGCTCCTAGCAGCTGGGTCGGCATCTGGCAGCATCTGGAAAGGAAGTGGCAGTTCTGGAACCCCTTCCACCATCCGGCTCTGACCGGTGGTTTCCACGTGTTCTCTTGGTGCCACTTAACCCTTTATATGGTTCTGCCAGGGCTCCGCCGTCCTAAGGATGAAGAACCTTATCTGTCGGGCCACGCGACAGCAGGAGTCGGAACTGCGGAAGCAACGTCAGAACAGGACTTGGGCAGGACTAATGCTCCATAGAGGAGAGGGTGGCTGTATTTCTTTATGTCGTTTAACTTTTCAGTTTGAAATCATTTCAGATGTGTCAAAACAACCCCCACAAAAAGTCCTGTACACCTAGCCCAGCCCCGCTGGACGTTACTGTTTCGTGATCACAGTAAAGCTCTCAGAAGCAACGAGTTCAGATCGACGAGACTGTCAACACTCTCAGACCTTATTTAAATGTCGCCAGCTGTCTCCCGACGGCTCCTTTTCCGGTCCTGACTCTGAGCAAGGGTCCTGCACTGTCCAGCCTCCCCAGGCCTCTCTGATGTGGAGTGCTGGCCAGGTGTTTTACAGCGGGTCCCTCAGTCTGGGTTTGTCTGAGGTTTTTCTCATGAATAAATTATGGTTGTACATTTTGGGCATGGTGGCCACAGAAGGGAAGTTGTGCCTTCCTCCATGGTCAAAAATATATGGTTACTGCTGAGATAGGCGTCTGTTTTCTTTTCTGTGGGTGTTGGGGCTGGAACCCAAGTGCACATGGGTGCTAGGCAAGTGCCCGGCTGCTGACGGAGCCCTTGGGCCTGACATTATCTTTCGTCATCAGTTTCAAGTGGAGTCAGCCAGGTTTCTCCAGTGACTAATTGGGATCCTGTAAGGCAGATAGTTTGAGACGATGCAAATCTCTCTCCAACTGTGCTTGGTGACTTACCCAGTGTCCAGGTGTTAGGCTGCAAGTTAGAAGCTGCAAGTGTTTGCGTGGTGAATGAAGCCAAAGTGAGAGAGAGGGAGAGAAGTCAGGGGATGCTTCTTGGAGAAGGTCCAGCGGAGGGAAGAAGGCCCCAGGTGAGAGACCTGCCCAAGAGAAGGTGTGAAGATAGGATTGCTCGGACCCAGTGCCTCCTCACACCCAGTGCCTCCTCACTATTGCTCAGGCATCCCCGCACCCCCCAGTGCCCTCCTTGCTGTGTGCCACCTTGAACTCAGAACTTGACACTAGGCAGTTGCACAGGTCCATCTGAGTTCAGCCCCTTATCGAGTCTAAGAAAGGGAAAGTGTTCGCTGAGTGACCTTCAAGAAAACACACCCTCTGCAGTCACCCCTACAGGACAAAAGAGGCCTGGAGGGCGGGCTATTTCACCTCTTGCCAGCAGCCACATGCTACCAGAGGAGGCAAGGAGTGCAGGAAACTAACCTTGCTCTCTGCATGGCCCAGATGTTGCCCATCTGGCACCTACCTCTCCCACCTGCCTCAATCCGCTGTAGTCCGCCCTCTCCAAGAGGACAGCAGACGGTCAGAGGGACACTTGGGTACTTCCTGCTCTAGATTTGCAGTCTTAATATGTCTTGAAGCTTGTGTGTGTATTCTTTCGTTTATGTTCCAAATTAGTTTCTTCCCCTTTTCGTATTTGCATTTTCAGGTAGTAATTTTTATGCTTGTTGATTTTTTTTTTTTCCGAGACAGGGTTTACTCTGTGTAGCTTTGGAGCCTGTCCTGGAACTCACTCTGTAGACCAGGCTGGCCTCGAACTCACAGAGGTCTGTCTGCCTCTGCCTCTGCCTCCCCTCCTGAAGGCTGGGATTAAAAGGATGTGCCACCACCACCCAGCTGTGCTTGTTAATTTTTTTTTTAAAGGAAAGTAAAATAAATGTATGTGTCCAACTATATGAGTTTGGGGCGGGGGGGGGGGGGGAGCATCTTATTTCTGAACCACAGGATTCTTTTAGAATCTCTGAATCTAAGTTTCTCTCCCTCTCTCCTTTCTTCTCCAAATTCATAGCATATTTACCACCAAATAATAAAATGTACACAAGCAAAGGAGCCACTGAGGAGGAACAGGGGGTGGGGTGGGGGAGGGGGGGACAGTCCATCCCCAGCATACGAAGAAAGATACACCTGTATTTTCACCACCAAGAAGAGCCACTTTCAATGACCCTGGGTCATTCCTCAGTAGAAGTATCTAAATATGTAATCATCCTTCTCAACCAGAAAAGGTCTATGTGTCATTCAGCTATTTAGAAATCTATAATCCTTATTCCTGCAGTCTATTCACGGACATCTAGGTTGTGCTCAATGCTCCTCTCACACCCCCTAACTGGGTGCCGCTCTTGCACCAGCTCTTTGCTATTATAGCAGAGTACACAAAGAATTAGCAATGAATGAGTTGATGGGAGCTCGGCGTCGAGGCTGCTTCCCCCGACCTCCTCCTTGGCCTGTCCCTTATGAACACGTCACCTGGGAGGTCTGTTTGCCACAAGTTCTATCCCCAGCACCGTAGGAACCAAGTGTGGTGAGCCTCACCTGTAATCCCAGCACTTGAGAGGTAGAGGCAGAGCCAGGAGGATCAGCATACACGGTCATCCTTGACTACGTAGTGAGTTTGAGCGTCGTCTGGGTTACATGAGACTAAAAAAGAAGAAAACAAACAAACAAAATGGTGACGGCAAAGTGCTGGACTAAGGGTGGCTGAGGGAGTGGGATGCCAGAGATGTGGGGCATACAGCCGTGGAAGAGGATTAATCTGACCCTACGCCATCTGCCCTGCAGGTACAGCCTGTACACCCGGACCTGGCTTGGGTACCTCTTCTACCGACAGCAGCTTCGGAGGGCTCGGAATCGCTACCCCAAAGGCCATTCCAAAACTCAGCCCCGCCTCTTCAATGGTAAGCTCTCGCTGCCCCTGGCCAGCGCCCCACCCTGCTGCCCACACCCACCTCCCTGGCTACCGCCCTCCTCCTCCTCCTCCTTACGCCCTCAGTGGGCTCCCCACCCCGCCCCAGCTTCTCTCTGCCTTTCCCAGGAGTGAAGGTGCTCCCCATCCCTGTCCTCTCGGACAACTACAGCTACCTCATCATCGACACCCAAGCCGGGCTGGCTGTGGCTGTGGACCCCTCAGACCCGAGGGCTGTGCAGGTGAGGGGAGAGGGAGCGGGGGTACCAGGACTCACTGTGGGGTCCCCCGACTATGGGATATGCTCCTGCGTGTGGGTGGGCATCCTCACACAAGAACCGCCCCCCATAGAGCATGGGGAGGAGGGAATGTCTTAGGCAGAGCCAGAGGGTGGGTGTTCTGGCCGAGGACTGTGAATCCTGGCAGTTTCCAGTCTGCCCCTTACCCTCTGTGTTCTCCTGGTGGGTATTCTTTTTCCGTTTTTAGTCATCTGTCTATTTATTGTCTGGGTTTGGGGGGGGTGTTGTCTTCTTTCTTTTTTCTTTTCTTCTCTTCACCTCCCTGCCCCCCAAGTCAAGGTCTCACTAAGTTAGCTTTAGCTGGTCTGGAACTTGACATGTTGACCAGGCTGGCAATCTGCCCCTTCCTCCTTCCCAGTGCTGGGATTAAAGGCCTGGTATAACATTTTTTTCAATTATATGTGCATGGGGTGTGTGTGTGTGTGTGTGTGTGTGTGTGTGTGGTACTGGAATAGAACCCAGGGCCTAGAGTTACTTCTCAACGTGAGTGTATCGTGTCAACTCCTGACGCCCCCTCTCTCCTCCCTGTCCCGCGCCATGCTGGGCCTCTGCTCTTCCGAGGTCCCTTTGCCAGCCTCTCACTCCCTAGCCCATCCATCTCCTGCCTTTCCTTCACCTCTCCAGCCCCAACTAGACTTTCAGTGTGTCTCCCTCTGTATCCCCTCCCACCCTGAGTACCTCTTCTCTCCCTCAGGCTACCATTGAAAAGGAAAGAGTTAACTTGGTTGCCATCCTCTGCACCCACAAGCACTGGTAAGGGGCTGGAAAAGGTGGGGCTATGGCAGTAGGCAGGTTTTTTTTGTTTTGTTTTTTTGTTTTGTTTTGTTTTGTTTTGAGACAGGGTTTCTCTGTGTAGCATTGCGCCTTTCCTGGAACTCACTCTGTAGCCCAGACTGGCCTCGAACTCACAGAGATCCGCCTGGCTCTGCCTCCCGAGTGCTGGGATTAAAGGCGTGCGCCACCACCGCCCGGCGGCGGCTGCAGGCAGCTTTACCTTCATAGGTTGGGCTTGCAGACCTGGGCTCAGAGGGGACCACCTGGGGGTTACCAGGATGGGCAGGACCCATCTCCTCATGAAGTCCCTTAGGCGCCACCAGAGGTAGAGAGAGAGGGACACTGGCTCATTTATCATGGCGCTCAGCAGCGTAGAGCCTCAGAGGAGGGCTGGAATTGCTGTGTTCCACTCATGGGCATGTAGTAGGTGCCCACAGAGTGAACGTCTAGGTAGTTGGCAGGTGGCACAGGATGGAACGTTAGGTGGGTGTGGTCACATCCACTTGGGGGAATTTGCGGATGGTAACTGGAGCTGAGCGAGCGAGTCCACAAAGATGAGTTGGAATTGCTCACGGAAGCATATCAAGTTGAGGGGTGATTTAAGGCAGGAAATGGCCTGAACAAAAGCCAAGGGGGTACTTTAGGGAAGGGGGAAGTCCACGGACAGTTGTCCTCTGGAGTCCCCTGTGCTCATCTCTGCCACCCCGCAGGGACCACAGCGGAGGGAACCGCGACCTCAGCCGGCGGCACAGGGACTGTCGCGTGTATGGGAGCCCTCAGGATGGCATCCCCTACCTCACCCAGTAAGTCCCCGACCCAAACATGGGGGGCATCTCCTCCCTCCTGCCTTCAGTCTTCCAGGGTGTCAGCAGCTGGATCTTTGGTGACACCCTACCTAGCTCTTAGACAGCCAAGTGGAATCCATGTAAAAAAAAACTGGTCCTGTTTGCCCCCAAGATGACCCAGCCAGGGCCAGAGGAGGAAGGCTGTGATCTGAGACCCTGGGCACCTGTGTTTTCACCCTGCTGTAGAAGCCACCCCCCCCATAGCCACCTCAAGTCTGGGGTGGTAGCCGTGGCCGGCGTGGCACAAGCTTGAATTCCCTCTTCTCTGTTGTCTCGTGCCCCAGCCCCCTGTGTCATCAAGATGTGGTGAGTGTGGGACGGCTTCAGATCCGGGCCCTGGCTACCCCTGGCCACACTCAAGGCCATCTGGTCTACCTGCTGGATGGGGAGCCCTACAAGGGTCCTTCCTGCCTCTTCTCAGGGGATCTACTCTTCCTCTCTGGCTGTGGTGAGTTTCTGCAAAAGAGAGGGGGGAGGAGGGAGAGACAAAAACCAGAGCAGTCACCGTCCCACGTCACGTTTGGAAATGTTGATTTCCAACATCCCAATGGCTGTTTAGCAGTCACCCACACTTGTGTTACCTGATGGTTTATGTTCTCAAGATTCTCACAGGGGATGGACCTGAGGGGAGGACCCTTTAAGTAAAGACCCCATAGAGTACTGATTTCCACTGGATGAGACCTGTTTCCCCAAGATAGTGACCAGGAAAAAGAAGCCATGGAAAGTTGAGGATATTTAAATGAGAAAGTAGCTCTATAGGTGGGTGAGGACCCCAAGTCCTAGACCACAGAGTCCCAGAGGGCTGCCAAGTCTAAGACTCTCTTGGTGGGAGGATTGTCTCTACCCGCCAAGCCTGGACCGCAGGAAGCCAGTCAGAAGACTCAACAGCCTTGCCCACCATGTGTGTAGGACCTCACACCAGCTCTCCCATAAGGAGGGAGTAGATGCTGGGAATAGCCAGGCAGGGCTCAGTTGAAGGGCTGGTGGCTGACCCAAGCTGCCTAATCTGGGTCCTGCCCCACCCCCTCTGTGTACCTGATACCGAACTGTGTCACCCTTGCACATCTGACCCCGTGCAGGACGGACCTTTGAAGGCACAGCGGAGACCATGCTGAGCTCACTGGACACTGTGTTAGACCTGGAGGATGACACGCTGCTGTGGCCTGGTGAGATGCCCCCCCCCCCCTCAGCTCCATGCTTTGCCTGGTAACAGGGCCCTCCCAGTCCCTCATGTTCCTGGATACTGGCAAGCTCAGTTCGTGGCCCAGAGGTAACACAGCCAGTCCTCCGGGGGTGGGAGCGGACACTGACCTCCCTCCTGGAGTGCAATACTGGCTACATGATATCCATGCCTTTCCTGCCACTCTCCCCTCCCCAGGTCAGCCCTTGGCCTCTTGGGAGTCCTGAGGACTCAGAGTGCTGGAAAGCTGTCTAATTGTTCTGATAATTATGATCAAAGCCCAAACAGAAAGTAGCCTTTGCTCATCTGAGAAAACAGTAAATCTGGTCCATGTGTACCCACTGGCCTGTATTTGATACAAGAAATCACAGATACCTTATTTAATCCACAGAACACATGCTCACTTGTGTAATGGATACTGTATGCAGCTGTCACTTACCAGGCTCTGTTCTATACACTGAGAAAACCAGTGACACGTGGGCTTCACACACACACACACACACACACACACACACACACACACACACACATCAACTCTCCCCAATCTACCTCCCCCTCCCTACCCATCCACCCATCCAACTTTTTTTTTCTTTTAATTTTTGCCTGGCATGTTTTTCTCTTCTCCACTTGCCAAATTAGAAAACTGTGGCTTAGGGAGGTGCCAGGTCATAAGTGAAGTCATGCTGGGCAAGGTAAGAGGCTAACTGTGGCCTCCCAGAGCCCAAACGGCTGCCCAAACTGTCTCTGCCCCCGATCCTGCAACAGTGCCCGTGGTTGGAAAAGCAGCTTTGGTGTTGGGGTTTCCCGAGAGCCCTGCCCTCCCCTCTGACTGCTGGGTAGCTGTGGGCCTGGGCCGTGGAGTAGGAAGGACTCATGACCTCACCACCAGTCTCTCTTTGCCTTGCTTCCTGGCCCCGCTGGCCATGGCTAGGACATGAATATGCAGAAGAGAACCTGGGCTTTGCAGGCGTCGTGGAGCCCGAGAATCTGGCTCGTGAGAGGAAGATGCAGTGGGTGCAGAGACAACGGATGGAACGCAAGAGCACCGTGAGGCCTGGGGAGTGGGACGGGATGAGGTGGGGGACTTGGCCACTCATCTAGCCTATCGCCGCCCAGCCTGGGCCCGCAAGCGCTTTCTAGAGCTCTGACCTCTTACCCTCGGAGGGTAGGGACTAGGACAGACATCGTTGTATTGGGTCCCTTTCCCAGATTCTACCCACCCACCCCTGTGCCTCTCGCCCTGCAGTGCCCATCCACCCTGGGAGAGGAGCGCGCCTATAACCCGTTCCTGAGAACCCATTGCCTGGCACTACAGGAAGCTCTGGGGCCGGGGCCGGGCCCCACCAGTGACGACAACTACTCCCGGGCCCAGCTCCTGGAGGAGCTGCGCCGGCTGAAGGACATGCACAAGAGCAAGTGATACCCCCAGCCCACCCCGGTCCAGGCTGTCCCCTCAGAGGGGAAGCCACCCACCGCCCACACCTCGCCATCCTCGTCATCACTAATACCACCGCCGCCGCCGCCGCCACTGGTGCCCTAGGCAGCACCGTTCTTCCAGACTGTTCAGGGAGGGCAGAGCCCAGGCAGTGGGACCTAGAGGAGGAAGCAGCAGAAGGCTTGGAGACCCCACACAACACAGCTGGGTATTTAGGGTAAGAGGAAAGTAGCAACCTGGGACATCTCTAGACTTGGCTGCCTCAGAGGGTCTGCCTCCCTCCCCTACTTGTGGACCAATAGCCAGATCATGAAGGCTGCTGCTGTTGGCTTCCCCTTCCAGAGGCCGCACCCCCACTGGAGCCCTAGAACCCAGGAGAGCAGAGCACTGACCAGGCTAGTCTGGCCTCCACCTTACCCCATCCAGGGTTGTCAGAGAAACTCACTCTGAAAACCGTGATGTAAGGTGTGGTGCCTGGGAAAGTGGTCGCCAACAGGGGCGGCCAGACTCTGGGTGGCTGAGACTCTAAGCTCCACCATGCCCACCCTGCTGAGACATTGCCAGGCAGAGCCATTCCTAAGAACACCCAAGGGCTGGAAGCCTGACTCTGGCCCATCCCTGACTCAGTGAATCCCCCACCAAAGGCTAGAGTGAAAGGTCCCTGATTGCCAAGGAATCTTCTGCCTCAGGCCTAGGAGACACAAGTCGCTGGAACACAGAGCCACACACCATGCACATCTGTCCCGGGTCTGCCACTGGCCTCTGCTCCTGCCCCGGCTCACAAGGGCCTGCCTTCCCAGGGGAGAGTGAGCTGTGGTCTTACCCAAGAGATGCTGCGTTCTCCTTTGGGCCCTTGTTCTTAGGAATTCCTGTCTGCCCTTCTGACCTCCTTGGCATCTCTTGCTTTATCCTCAACTCTTTTCTTCCTGAAGTCATTATAGGCTGATCTTTCAGTCCTGGTACTCACCTAGCTCCTCGCAGTTTGCCAAAAAAACTTCCATCCCCACGGGATTTCCCACTGGATCCCGGGCCCCAGGCTGGCAGTGTCTAGAAAGCAGAGGTCTGGGGAGCAAGGAGCTCCAGTGAGTGGCAGCTCCCGGGACCCCAGGCCTGGGTCTACCCCACTGCTCACCCCTCCTCCTGCTCTGCTTGTCCTCTGGGCCACTGTGAGGACCGCCGTGATTGTCTAGCAGGCACACGTGGGTTAGCCAGGAGCCACATCTCTGTGTCAAAGCTGGCCGTCCCTTGGGCTGTGCAGTGCCCTCCGATGATCCTCTGAGATGCCCCCGCCCTCAGTTTCTCTTCTCATCTGGCCTCGGCTGCCCTCTCTAGCCCCAGCCTTCGGAACCCACTCTAGCAATACCACCAGACTAGTTAGCCTTCCCCGC
Organism: Peromyscus aztecus; assembly: GCA_902168405.1. NCBI lineage: Eukaryota > Metazoa > Chordata > Mammalia > Rodentia > Cricetidae > Peromyscus > Peromyscus aztecus. The sequence goes on along the minus strand of CABHPQ010153374.1, from coordinate 2,926 downwards.
CCCAGGACACACGCAGTCCCACGCCTCCGTGCCTTCGCTCGCTCACGCTGCTGTTTCTTCAACTGGAATGCCTTCCCGCTCCTCCTCCTCCTCCTCCCGCCTCCTCTGCCTGGCAGCCGCCTCTGTGAGCCTCTCACCCGCCCCTCCCCCAGGAAGGCATCCCTCACCCCTGTCTTCCAGGCTACCTCTGCACCTTGTAAATGCTTCTCTCGTGGCACCCATCACACTGTATTTTACTTGTTTACATCTTTGCCTCCCCTTCTAGACTGTGAATCCTTAAGGGCATGGACTGTATCTTATGCATCTCCGTATTCTGCGCCTAGCACGGTGCACTGGCACACAGTAGGCGCTCAATAAATGTTGAATGAATGATTTAACTCAGTGACTTATCTGTGACGCTGCATGCCTAACAGCAACAGAGAGCTCGTTCCAGGTCTCAGAACTGAGGGTTACTACGCGGGAAGAGCTTTGGGCAGCCTATCCATGTACCAGGCCCTGGGTTCAATCCCCAGCAGCACCAGAACAGCCCAGAAACAATGCCCTCCATGTATTCCTTCCGCAGCCCATGTGTTTTGGTTCAGAGTCTGCAACGTGGGTACCCCAGTCTTTCCCTCAGCTTGAGACACACAGGACACCACTAGCCACAGTCCAGCAATGAAGAACGCTTCGGGAGTACAGCCCTGGCTGCAGCCTGTCTCCTTTTCTTTATTTTGGGTTTTCAAGATAGGGTCCAGGTAGTCCTGGCTGTCCTGGAACTGGCTCTGTAGACCAGGCTGACCTCAGACTCAGAGATCCACCTGCCTCTGCCTCCCGAGTGCTGGGATTAAAGGCATGCGCCGCCACCGCCGCCGCCGCCGCCGCCGCCACCACCACCACACCCAGCAGGTTTTTTTCCTCTCTCTAGCTTGTCTTAATGCATCTGTAAAAAACGAAAGAGCTACAGCGGGATGTGGTGGCGCACGCCTTTAATCCCAGCACTCGGGAGGCAGAGGCAGGTGGATCTCTCTGTGAGTTCTAGACCAGCGTGGTCTACAAAGAGAGTTCCAGGACATCCAGGGATGTTAAACAGAGAAACCTTGTTTCAAACAACAAAACAAACAAGCAAACAAAAAAAAGCTGGAGTCCTGTTCACGTCTTGCTTTATCTCATTGAATTTATCTTTTTGTGGATACTTGTTTCTAGTAAGCGAGGCTGGTTTTTAGTTCATGAAGGTAATTAAAGGTATTTCTTTAAAAAAAAAAACATTTTTAAATGATTTGTTTGGGGGGTGTTTTTTGTTTTGTTTTGTGTTTTGGGGTTTTGTTCGTTTTTTGTTTGTTTGTTTGTTTTTGGTTTTTCTTGACAGGGTCTCTCTGTGTAACTTTGGAGCCTGTCCTGGAATCTCTGTAGACCAGGCTGGCCTCAAACTCACAGAAATCTGCTTGCCTCTGCCTCCCCAGTGCTGGGACTAAAGGCATGTGCCACCACTGCCCGGCGATCTGTTTATTTTTATTCTATGTGCATTGGTGCTTTGGCTGCATGTCTGTGTGAGAGCATCAGATCCCCTGGAACTGTAGTTACAGACAGCTTTCAGCTGCCATGTGGGTACTGGGAATTGAACCCTGGTCTTTTGGAAGAGCAGCTAGTGCTCTTAACCACTGAGCCATCTCTCCAGCCCAAGCAAGCACTATTTTGTTGTTGTTTTGAGACAGAGTCTCTCAAGATATTTCTTAAAATAGGAAAACATGAGGGTTGGGGATTTAGCTCAGTGGAAGAGTGTACAAGGCCCTGGGTTCGATCCTCAGCTCCAAAAAAAAAAAAAAAAAAAAAAAAAAAAAGGAAAATATGAAGTAAAGTGACCCCCAGCTGTGGTAATACTCATATAGGTGGCCTTGTATGGTTGAAGAGCAGCGCACACTGGCACAGTACCATACCAGGCCAGGCAGGAAAGGCTTTCCCTCCCTGGCAGAGGTTAGCCTCCGTCTTAGGCATGGGATGGGCCACAGTTCTCGCCTTCCTCATGCAGACTAGCTCTGCGATGAGTTTGCCCACTGCTGTCCTCAGGTCCTTGACCACAGTCACTCTGGGCATTCTCAATGGAAGGAGCTTTCATGGATAGTTCTTGGGCTGGGGAAGCATTTCCATGGGCCTTGGGGATCCTCCTACCTGACTATCCACTTTGAATGATAGGTGAGCGTGTACATCTGCAGCTGGTGCTTCCTGGACAATCATACCATGAGTTTTCTGTTCATCGGACAGTGGGTGACACCAGCCTTAGACCCCTGGGGATCAGTCCCCACTCCGTTCTACTTGGCAAGGTTTTGGGCAAGTAATTTCCCTGTCTTATTTTCTAGAGACTATAAGAGGGATGGCATCTCCATGGCTTGGGAAGGCAACCTGAAATTGAGATACGCCAAGTCACATCATGAGGACTTTAGACACGGGCAGAGCCAGGGATTCAGAGTATCTTCATTAGGGGTCAGATGCAGGAGGATTACAGGTTTGAGGCCAGCCTGGACTACATCCCGAGACCCTGTCTCATAACGGCAGTACCAGGGTGGCGGCACATAATCCCAGCACTTAGAAGACAGAGGCAGGGGAGGTGTCAGGAGTCCAAAGCCAGCCTGGGCCACATGGTGAACTGGAGGCTCACTTGGGCTACATGGAGGTGTCTCTGGCCTACTCTGTCTCAACCAGAAACAAGAAGCAAACCAAAAGACTTTTTTTTTAACCATAAACAAAAATAAATAAATAAGAGTATCTTCGTTGATCTCTGCTTTCCTCTGTATTCCTTTCTGCCCTTATCTGTCTTTCTCCTTGCAGGACACAGATGTTCTCTAGAAATTTCAGTCTCACGGGCTACCAGTTCATCAAGCCTAGCAGACTCTCCTTTAGTTCCAGGAATAGTGTTCTATTGGTCCATCTTGGGTCATATGACCAAGGATGG